>SNQJ01S0010163.1:22623-33653 GCA_010110895.2 Picea sitchensis
TGATTGCCTAAGGACTCATAGGCTAACAATCCCCCCCTCAATCATAAGTTTGAATAATTATACTAGTAAGACAACAAGAACTAGTGCATAAACTAGTATCATTTCAATATTCATTTTGAAACTTCTAAATTGAACTTCGATAAAGATTTTCCCCAAAATATGTCAAATCTAGATGTTAAATGGTTCATCTGAGTTGAACTTTGAAAGAGAGCATAAATTTTGGAAGTGAACAACTACCTTGTTTGAACATTTCATGATTACTTGACAATTTGACCATTTTCTAAGTAATTTAGGTAGAAGAAATTGACTTCTTTTCCTAATTGGTGAACAAATAGGATCATCGGAGCACTCTCTGAATTTAGATGTAGTTAGGTGTCAATTAACATCCCAATGAATTGTTGAAGAGCAATGAGAGGATTCCATGCTAAATCTTTCCCAGATATGTTGATTTGATGAGATTGATTGTAGATATCTTGTTGAGGAGACATGTTGTCATTATGGAATTCCTAAATTTTGATTGAATTGTGATTGATAGGACTTTTAAACTTGAAGATTGACTATCATCATTGATATCCCCCATGTTATGTGTAATGAGAGAATATTGTTGAAGGAATCCAATCTTGAGCTTTTGGATTCTTCAATACCTATTTCATCATTGTACCTGGTGGTTTTGGTTGGCCACTAACTAGTTTCGATTGATACCATGTATTTGGTGGTTTTGGTCAACCACTAACCAGTTTCAAATGATTAATGTAATCCATCGCTTGAGGTGCAAGAGAGTATCTTTTTGTTTTGTTAATGTACTCCCCCGCTTAAGGTGAAAAATAGTATATTTTTGTTTGATCAATGTACTCAATTTTAAATTTTTAGAATAGGCCCCAATCATGCCCAAAATCATCATTTGGAATAACTGACTGAAATCCAATTGCTTTTGTAACTTTTGCAAGCAAATATGCATTTGCTTGTGTCTGAACTTGACAACAAGACTTATGGAGAATCTTGACTTGTCAATTCCCTTGCCAATAACCTATCCAACTATAATGAATAGTTTGGTTCTTAGCTTTCTTCATCTTTCAACATTTTTTTAAATGATGATTTGTCCTCCCACAGTGAAGACAATGATAGTGATCAAAACACTCTTTCTCCAAATGACCAACTCGATGACAATGCTAACATTCATCAATAATTTCCTCAATGTGTTTATCATCAATTACTTGAATATCTTCTTCAACATGTGAATCTTTCCCCTTCCAATCTTTGGCAAGAAATTTGGTATCGACAAATTGAACTAGTTTGAAGTAGTATGGAATATGAAAGTTGTCGTCTTTTTCATATCCTAGGTCATATTAGTTTATGTTAAATTGCAATTATTTCCAAGATCTGACAATTATTTTAGAAAGATCATAATGTTTTCCTTTGTAATTTCAAAAGAAAAATCAAGTTCACATTCACTTATGTTACTTTTGGTATCTTTCTATTCTTTGACATTTTCTGCATGTAACTAATCTTCATCAAAAATTATCCTCATCAATTCACTCTATGATTCCATATCATGACTAGTTAAGAAATCATCAATCATATGATTTGTTTCTTTGTATCAACCAATAGGTCATTTGTGTCACAATTAACATCAACCATTTGCAAATTGCATTAGGTCATTTGTGTCACAAGTTGCAGATTCAACCATGTTCTCAATCTGTTGCTTCTTTTCAATTAATCTGAATTGAAGTTCTTCGATCAATTTATCCTTCAAATCAATTTTATTTTGAAACTTAATAACCCAATTATCCAATTTATATGAAGAGTCATGTAGTTCTTTGATTTCTAGATTGGCATTTTGCAAATTCTTTCCTCCTTTACCCATTATGGATTTGTAATTATCGTGCTCGCTTGTACTTGTTTTTATTTTACTCTCACTTGCTTATTTGTCTTATTATGTGTCATGCTCACTTGCTTGTTGCTAACACATACCTCTTTCATACCAATGGAGTCACCATATGAGAAATGAGATCTTCAATGATGAATCTTTCATCACATCATTGTAGCCATGCCTATTGAATCCAGGAAAGAGACTTTATCCCCGACAACTACACCATTTTAATACCTCTAAAATTTGTGCTTTAAAAGATAATTCCAATCATCAAGTACAAACCCTAGGGATGTCACACGCTATTAGCTTGGTGGTTGTCCTCCTCACTTTAGGTTGGCTCTCATTTGGCTCAAAAGGGGATTCCCTTAGGTAAAATCACTAGTATGTCCATTAATGTAGATCTAAAAAACAAATTAATGAACTTGTCTTTTTGAAGGTTTTACAATATGAATTTGGTAGAATTGAAGAGGACAAGGGCCTTATCCTTTGGGCTATGGAGTCAGGGAAACATATAATAAGTAAGCCTTTAATTGAATGGAGAAAATCAGCAAGGCTATCAACAATAAATTGTACCAATTACATCAATCGAATTAATGTGAAAATTGAATGAAATGCTCATAAATATACAAGTTCACCTCCAAATAATGCTAATCAATGTACCGTGCAATCATCAAAGAAAATGAGAACAACAAGACAAGTTTCAAACATAAATGAACAACTAGCAATTTATTCATTAACATATCTAATTATATCAAGGCATGAGAGGACCAATAGATCATGGTCAAAGCCTTCTTTCTTAACCACAAACAACCTGAAAAAATGGGTGAAATATCTATGGATAAGAAGTGTACACCAACATGTTTACAATGGCATCCTTGCACATTAATTTAACCTACATCAAATTAGGTAGAATGGAGGCATGACTCTGTCACCCAACCCTTTCTCCATTTCCTGCACAAATATTGTACGTGGCCTATAGGGTTTTCTCTTCCACATCATCAACCATGTGAGTGAGAGATCTCTTCCTTTTATAGAGTTCAATCTAAACCACTTTACAATAAAATATTATTGAGAAACTCTTAGATCCATCTTTTCTTCCATTGATATGACTCAACACTTCATAAAATATTATGAAATGCCCTTGGAATCTTCCCCAAGGAGGGAATTTCTCTTTTAGAGGTAAAACAATGCCTTGTTTGATGGGTTGAATTGGTCCATAGGTGAACATGTCTTCCACAAATGTAAATCGTTCATCCCTAGGAGGGCTCTTCAACCAACATTCTCCATAAAAAATGTTTATCTCTTCCTCCAAGGTAGGTCGCTCCTCAAGGTAGCCGGAACTTCCCACAAAATAGGCCTTGAAGCCTTCAAAGTCCTTGTTATAGGTGGAGTGTGCCTCTAGGATAGGATTTGTTAGCCTTTTTTCCTCTATAAAAAATGTTCTAAGATACCTCAAATGATTTTTTAAGTGGATCACAATCCTAGACTAAGCACCTTTTACCTTTTCTCCCACTAATCATAGCTTAGAACAACTCAACATCCCCATAATCTAGGGAATTGAACCTCAAAATATGTGTAGATTTCCCTCTTAATAGGTCTTGATAAGGTGGATCATGCATAAAAACCCCATTATCATGTGGAGCACTCCTCTAGATATGTGCCCTTTTTCCTTCCATGCCACCATGTGTGATGTATAGGATTTATATGCAAGTAGCCCCTTTCTTGAATTTATGCTTTGAATAGGGGTGTGGAAGAGGCCTTGAGACCACCTTTCACCATGAAGTATGCCATACAATGCTCAAATGTGGGTGCTTCTCTATTCATGTGCATTTTCCCTTCAAGTATGCCATAAAACTCCCCATTGCTTACTCATAAAATGGGTGCTCCTCTTTATGTGAAATCTTGGTAAGGAGATGCGTCGAGGGATCTATACATGAAGAGCCATGCCTCCAAATTTGTAGAGTAAGCCTTAATAACTCTGAAGACATGCCAAAGGCATTCTATAATGAAGAAGCATGCATCAAAATATGTAGGCTAGTGCCCCAAATGGTGAACCACTACCACATGTTGAATAGTGCCTCCACATATGTGAATACAACAACAAAATACACCTCCAATCATTCAAACATCCTCCAACACATGAAAGAGAGGTATCACATGGATCTCCGTCACAATATCTCATATGCATGATAAACAAGATGATGATGCTTGAACTAGATTTCCAATAGAATGCTCATGATTTGTACCAAACTACCAAAGTTCATATCTCCTAATATCGTGTTGCTAAAAGAAAAGCCTTTGAATTTGAAAAAATGACCCATGCATTTCCAGTTGGTAACAAACCCTTTTCTTCCATTGGGCCCCTAATTGGGTACTTAGAAAACTTTTGATCGACACTTTTCCATGGGTTCATTTATCTATTTTTTCTCATTGTCAAGTGCCCCTTCCTTGTTGATTTCCAACATTTGATTGTGATTTTCCAACAACAGCCATAAAATTTCCCACCATTATTATGTATACCTAAATTTTGTGAATTGACCACAAGATTGGTACGATTTATCTCATAATTTTAAGCATCCCTATTTACATAGTCATGGATGTTTGGATGTAAATCTCACACATTTAAAGCATCTAAAAAGAAATATTTCCATTGACTAAAGACAATAACACAAATGACCTAGAAATAGTAATATTTTTATAAGAACCATGAAACCAATTGTTAGTAGACAATTCACCTCCCAACAATAGGTGTTCCTTTTTAAGAATACCACCCTCAAGTTGGATTTTCTAATTTGACAGGAGAGCTAGAACAAAAATTGACTTGATACGCAACAGGGGATATTATATTGGCAATTGTGTTAGAACACATGCACACTAGCCTTTTTCTATATCAAGAGAGTTGTTGGAGCTAGAAAATCTATAGGGGAACACAATTTTCACAATTACAATCGACCTTTCACACATATTTCTAGGCATTGGCTCTACACACAATTCCAAGTCTCAATCAATCTACCCCCCCCCACAGTCCTAAGCATTGACCCTTCACTCACAGTTCTATGTTCCAATATTTAAAGGATTAACCCTCACCTAGTTTCAGACATTGACCCTACATATATTGTTCTAAGTCCACTTAATAAACTTTTGGAAATAAGTTCCCTTAACCCTCTCTTACTGAGCTCCTCTCTTGTGAGAAGAGTTTCGCTGCTTTGCAAAATGGTCACACATTGTGGTTTGCACTACACACTTAAGATGGGTTACCTTAGGGTATCAAAAGAATTGCACCCACTGCTAGAGTGATTACAGTTCACAAGGTCACTTCATTGGAGGTGGTGTACATTGTGAATTCAACACTAGATGCACCGCTTCAAGGAAAGCCAAAGCGTTCAAGCACACCGTGTGGATTTGGAATCTTTTTTGAAAACAATGCCAAATTTCAAGCTAAATTCAAATTTTAATTGGATGAAAATGCAAATAGGAAGGTAATAAAAAATTTACCTGGAATTTTGTTTCCCAAGGAGGCATGGTTTCATTTTTTAGAGGAAATCAAAATTCCTGGTAATTTCCAAAATTTGGAAATGTGTGGAATCTACCAATGGAGCTATCCAAGTTGTTGTAGAGCATCAGAAACATGGCATCTTTGGAAGGATGTGACCATCAATGCTTTCTTGAGAGTTTGGAAGCACGTGATGAAGTGTAGCAATGAAAATCAATTTGGTAATTTTGTTTTATTTTTCTTGATGACAGTGATGCATATTGGTGCATAATGTTGGCACTGGTGCACTTTTATTGATTCTTGTTATTTTTATTATAACGTTTGATAGTGCTTTTGAACATTGAAGTACCAGTGTGTTATTGTTTATGTGCACACAGATGCATATGGAACTTAAATGTGCACCGATAAAAAACCTCCACAAAAATAGAACAACCTCTGCTATAAATAGAGAAGGGATAGATTTTTTTGGGAGGTTCCATAAAAACCTCTGCAAGAAGGTGTTATCCTTGTAGTGATTTGATTGTTATATGGCATTTCTTTTCTATTTCGGTTCATTAGTTATGTGAATGATATTGCATATGTGGTTTATATAGTTAATGGTATCATGATTTCTATTGGATGCAATGGCATTGTTTCAGTTTTAGAAATATTTTTTATGCTCTATCTTTGTTTCATTGTTGGTTTAACATATTGTTGTCTATGTGAATTCCTTCCTATAATTAGCAATACATTCTAAATTGTATCCATCCTTTTAGACTAGTTCTTGATCAAGATAGGTTATATTAGCAATTAGATATAATAACACAAGTTTTTCTTTCTTTAACTAGATTTAGAATTAGAATAGTTGTTAGTGTAAAATTGATTTTATTTTCTTCTGCTTAACAACTCAATGGAAATCAGGCCCACATACTAGTCAGAGTTTTCTATCCCAAAAAAGAGGATTCTAATTAGGACTCACCATTAGGCACTCTCCCTTATTGATTGACATAGGCCAATTCGTCCTGTCAACATATCTAGCACTAGGAGGGCCATCATAAAAATGAATAGCTAATGAAGAATTGTTCAACCCCAATTATATCCATTCTACTTCGCGAAAAAATATAGCTCAATACAGTGATCCACGTACCTCTCATCTCGAGAAAACCCTAGACCAGTAGTCGACTTTAGTGCCTACACCTACTCAATACTTGAATCATTGGAGTGCATACCATCTTAACCCTATAACATTAAGTTATCCCAAATTAGAGGCTATTGATATTTCCCAAGTTCTCCAATAATATTGTGCCCTAACTCGAGATTTCAGTAGAGAAACTAGACGTGAACCTGTTCAACATCCCCTCTTTAAGAGACATAAACAACCCAAAACAAAAATTCGAACCAACGACAGTTTTCCAACCCACATTGGTAGCCCAACCATTGTGACCCCTAACTATCACCTTTCGAACATATTTCGGGGAGTCCAACCTCCTTCTGAGGTATATCTTGAATCTTTTTTACCTATTAGTGCTACTGGGCCACCACTTCCCCCTAATTATCCTCTTGGTACTCCTAAAGATTCTTCTGAAGAATATTTTTAGAATAAGAACCCTCAGAAACCCCTTCAGAAAACAATCTCAAAGTAAATATGGCCAACCCTAATGCTAATAGACCTTGGCTCACCCAAGATGCAATTGTTGTTCCAGGGTTGCACATCCTTTGCTTAAGCATCTTGAGAAATTCCTTCCAAAACTTGACCTTGATAAAAAAAGAGTTTGTTGATGACCACATTAATAAAATCATTCTTGTTGTTAGGTTAATGAATGTTGAACATGAATATGTGGTCTATATATTATTCCCTTACACTTTGAAGGAAAATGTTCAACTTGGTACTTCTCCCTTAGACAAGGATCAGTTACAAGTTGGGAGGAGTTTGAAACCACTTTTAAAAAAAAATGGAGATGACAAAATCCCAACAGTCCTAGTTTTGGAATTATCTAGAATCAAAATGGATCCTAAAGAAAAAATCAAAGATTTCTATCAATAAGAAATAAAATTCTAGATGCTTCTAAACCTATTGTCGATGTGTTCATTGAATTTTACACTTAATCTTTTCCGGTCACCATTGCCATGTTTGTTAAAAGAGATGAGAAATAAACCCTTGAAGCAACATTCAAAGAGGAAATCAAATTTGAAAAGGATATGCTCAGTCTCAAGGGTAACCCACGGTTAGAAAATGAACAAGATACATCATCTAGAAAAAATAAATCTCCCCAAGTCAAAACTCCTTCTGATTAAAAAGATCAAGATTCCACAGACATGGAAAGTCAGTAAAGAATTGTGAAGAAGTTTTCAAATGATATTGTATATCTAAAGAAATTTTTTAGAGAAGGCTCATCCACCAGAAATTATTTCAAGCCTCCTTTTAAAAATATTTTTCCTCCAACAAAGAAAACCTCTCCACCTACTGAGGGAATTAATGTGGAATATTTTGTTAATATATTCAAATCTTTTGCTTCTTGAGGAAAAACCTCCTCAAGTAAGCAGGATGAAGAAGAGGAGGAGGAAGGAGAAGAAAAATAAGACAAATATGGCGATGGAGAAGAAACATTTGAGCATGCAGTGAACCATTTCTAGGATATTTCTCACAACTTTTTAGAAGAAGATGAAATTGATGATGTTGAGGAAATACATCTATCTCAAAATGCCTAAAATATCAGGAGTAAAGGCTTACCCACAACAACATATTCTCCTTCTACCTATGAACTTGTAAACAAAGCTTCAGCTGCCAATGAACCCACTTCCACCATGACAAACCCTTCATCTTTGTCTACTTTAACTGATCTAGAATATGATTTTGTGGAAGATATGGAGAAAACCAAAGCCAATATATCTCTATTTGAATTGTTAAAACTGCCAAAAATACAAGGGAGTTTCATTAAGGCTCTTCAAGGATCATTTTTGAAGAAGGGAAAAGATACTACTGATGAGGGAAACAAGGAAAATGGAAAATCTTCTCTGAGCATGAATTCTGGGAAGAAGGTTGTAAAGAAACAATCTGTTGTTAATGCTTCTTTAATTGGAAAGATATCAAACTCTCATACTCCTCCCTTCCTTCTAACATTTGAAATCTTTAATAGAAATGTGCACAATTGCATGGTTGATTCAAGTGCTTCATTGAATGTAATGCCCCATGTTGTGTGTAAAAGATTGAATGCATAATCGAAAAAACATGACACTCAGATTGTGCAATTATACGGATCAAATGTCAAAGTTATATGAGAGATCAAGAATGTCATGATAAGGTTGGACTTTGATCATAAGGTTCACCAAGTAATTGATATCATTGTGGTAGATATTCCTGAAGCATATGGCATGCTTTTAAGCAAATATTGGTCTAAGAAGTTAAATGAATATTTTTCCACTGACTGGTCCCATATTTCGCTACCTTACAATGGACATTAGAACAAGATTAGGGTGGATCAGAAATGATACATGAAAAACATTGTCACAGATTTCAATGATCCTAATGAACATGAATTGTTCAACAATTCAATCTTAGGGAATTTTTGTTTAGATACTTTCTTTCGGGATTTCACTACTAATATTTATTCACTTGCAAAATCAAACCAACAATATGAACTCCATCCTTGCACACAGATTGTTGAACCCAACTGTAACATAGTGGATAGTAAGAATACTAACCTAGATTTAGATATTAATCTTTGGACTCTTTATTTTGATAGCTCCAAGTTTAACGAGGGTGCAGGTGTTAGATATATCCTCAAGCATCCTAAAGGTAATAAAACATTGATAGCATGTATATTATAGTTTGAATGTACCAAAGACACTGTTGAATATGAAGCCCTAATTTAGGGTTTAAGAAAATCAGTGGATATGCAAGTAAAACTATTGAAGGTTTTTGGTGATTAATAAATAATCATAAATCAGGGACATAACACAATTCATTGTGTTTCTAGTCACCTCAAACACTACCAGTGGGAGGTATGGGATTTGATAAAAAAAATTGGTACTTTTAATATTTCTCCCATTCCTCGAATTCATAGATTTACTCACCTTGAAAGACAAATTCGAGGATTCAACCATTGAGAGATAAAGATAATGGAATCTTAAAGAATTATATTCTAAAGTTTGTGATAAGGTTAGAGAAGTTATATGACCTTCAAGACAAGTTCAAGAAGGTAACCAATTGCGAGACTAATAGTTCTTAAATGCAGTATGAGGTTGTTGGATCGTTGATTTGACACATTTTTCACCATTAGAATTACTTATTTTCTTATCATTTCACCTTTCCTTCCATCCATCCATTGCCATTTTTATCTTATTTCCTCATGAATGCATCAATACAAACACCCAAGCATTAAGTGGTTAATTTTCGTTAATTTCTTTGTTTTTAATGAATTAAATAAGATTATGATTGGTTTACAAATGACGGTTGATGAAGTATGTAGCCACAATTTAGTTCTTCCAAGACTAAAGATCTCCAAGCCACCACAATTTACTTCCTACTACCATCATCATCGATTCTCATACTTCCACTTGTCCAAATGAGAATCATCCACATGGAATTTGCAGATAGAAAGTTCAATATGGTTATGTTTCCACTAGATCATGCCCAGGTCAACAACACAAAGATCTAGCTCTTGTTCAAAGATTTCTTCCAACTCATGTCAGTTTCCAGGAAGTAATTTTGCGGGGTCAATTGCAAGACGATGAAGAAAAATCGTGGAAATACATGACATGGGTTTTGTGCAGGACAAGCCCATTTAGGTTTTATGAGAACACATTTTTCAAAAATGGAAAGATCTGGGATATATACTTGATTATTTAAACCATATTTTCTCAGAAAATGTTGTTGCGAGCGGTTTTAGGATCCATGGGTTGTGGATCTAAGATCTTGTATGTATGTACAAATATGGATTATAAAACCTTCATGAGGGAAGACTATGATGATATCAAATTACTGTAAACTCATATTCCTTCTTTGAATTAATATATTAATTTCTAGTTACTATGCGCGTTTGTGAGTTGCATGTTTTAAGTTTACAAGATCTTAGTTCATACAATCTTTTCTAAGTAGCATTCCCTGAGCTAATAGGGCCCCTTGAGGAGGAGTGCGCTACTCATTTACTTTTATGTTGGTATTGTTTTCTTATTCGGTTGTGAGATTTTACATTTTTGTTCATTTCTTTCATGCAAGTTTATTTATTTCTACTCACACACGATAACTAACACAACAAACATTAATTGAACAATTGGTTGTTATTTCAGATGCAGGAACTCTCATTGCTTGAAATGATTGAAATAATGTAATTAACAATCCAGTAGATTGATTATCCTAAGTGTTTAGAATTATCCTTGTGTATTTACTTTCATCATTTGCAAATACTTTGTTCTTTTTGCAGCTAAAATGAACTCTGTTTATGCAACTAATTATAGATATTGCCACTGGAGGCTGAATTTGCCCAAAAAAAATGTGTCGTTGTTCATGGAAAAAACCCTGAAAAAATTGCAGATTTTAAAATGCAAATAACTTTACTTCCCGGACTCCGTTTCAGATTTTAAAATGAAAATAACTTTACTTCCCATACTCCTCTCACAATTTCACCCAATTTAAAAAAAAAAAAATTATCCGAATCGGAGTTACGGAAGTGAAGATATCGCTGCTTT
>SNQJ01S0010163.1:34673-52592 GCA_010110895.2 Picea sitchensis
TAGAAGATTCCTCCTCTAGAATGTTCTTAGGTGATGGTAGCACTATATAAAGGGGTTTAAGAAATGTAGTGGGATAGAAAGAGAGATATTGTATTTGGAGCTGAAGTTCATTAGGAGGTTGCCCCCTCAAAGAGGCAAGTGAACAGGAGAGGATCCCTTCCATAATAGGATCCATTGTATGGTGTTTCCCTACCTCAAAGGTTTTCTTGTAATAAAGTGGTGGATTTCTATATTATCTTGTATATCTACGGTGGTGTTTTTGTATTCAGTCTTTGGTACTTAGCATATTTCTTATGAATTACCACAAGTCAGTGATATTTCTTAAGACTTGCCTCATTTCTGCGACCCTCACAACGCTCACTTGATTTCCACGATCCTCTTTATGCACCCATACTTAGAATTTTTTATGACTCAAGTTGGTGATATTTCTTATGACTTACCTCATTTCCGCAACCCTCACAACACTCACTTGATTTCCGAGACACTCATTATGCACCCATAATTATAATTTTTTACAACTATTTTTACCAAGTCTTACCTCCATAACTTCGTGGGTCGGTGATTTGTATAAATCTCCCATATAATATACCCCTCTCCTCTTGATCTCAATCCACTTCTCAACACTTAGAATTTTTACCACTCTTCTTACTAATTATTACCGCACTTCGCAGTGATTTTTGAGAAGTCATACCCATAACTCCGTGGGTCGATGATTTGTATAACTCTCCCATATAGTATACCCCTCTCCTCCTGATACTGATCCACTTCTCAACACTTAGAATTTTTACCACTCTTCTTACTAATTTTTACTGTGCTTCCTGATGATTCTTGAGAAGCCTTACCACACTCTATGGTGATTCTTAAGAATATTACCATACTCTCCATGTGGGACTAAAAAGGGATAAATTAAATCAAAGGCTAAGATTGATCTATGAACCAGGTCGACAACTATTGAGTAGTAATTTCCAGAGCT
Organism: Picea sitchensis; assembly: GCA_010110895.2. Taxonomy (NCBI): domain Eukaryota; kingdom Viridiplantae; phylum Streptophyta; class Pinopsida; order Pinales; family Pinaceae; genus Picea; species Picea sitchensis. The sequence continues at coordinate 35,647 of SNQJ01S0010163.1, forward strand.
TATAACTCAAGATCCAAATGTCTTTTTTGCGAAAGTCATACCTTGCTGGAAAGGTAATTCGACAAGGAAGAAAATGGGATAGATTTTAATGTCTGAAATTGGCCATAATGTCTCCAAAAACTAAAATATCAGTCAACTCTTTTTCATGACTTGTTAAGATATTTGTTTGGAACCTCAACTTCCCGAGGCTATAAGTTGAGATCCAGAACTCCAAACTTCGCTCAAGAAGACTCATTTGAAATATGGAATGATGAATATTGATCCTAGAATTCTTTCCATGGTTGATAAATCAAATATCATGCTCAAAAAAATAAAATACAGTCCATCTTTTTTGTAAGCAGACAACTTCAATTTTGGAAGTAAAAGTTTATTAAATACTTTTTATAAAAGGCTGAAGAGGGTCCTATTTGGAGGCATGAATTTCAATGACATAAATTAATTAATGAGAATTTAATAAAGAATTAATTCCAATAAGAAGCATGTGGAAACATCTAGAATAATAGAAACCCTAACTACTTCAAGAAGCATTGGGAGTAGATTTAAAATAAAGGGAACACCATCAAAGAAAGGGTTATAAGTTCAGATCATCGAGAAGAGATTATCAAAGGTTCCACCATCAATATGCATCCAAGTCTCTGATAAAAAAATAGAGATATCCATTTTTCTTCTTCTCCTTCTTCTACACTATTTTTTTGAAGGCTTTATGCATGTATTCCTGAACTGAGAATAAGGTTGAGTTCTTGAGTGTTTTTCTTGTATTCTTCAATGTCTCTCTCTCTAAAAAGATCATGGAGTATTTTACATCCGTATGTATGATTGATAAATGTAAGTCGGGAGTATTTAAATGATTCATGGAGGTGTAGTCCTTGCATTTGACAATCTTTATTTCTGAGCATTTAGTCAATTGGTTTGTTGAAATGTTTTGTATTGTTGAATATCTTTTATGAAACTCCGCAAAGAACTACCTCAGGGTGTAACTTTAATTATTTTTCAAACTCTGAGTTCATGAGCATGAGACTTTTTGAAGTGCACTTATCATATTCTTTTTAGTTTTGAATGCAGAACTCATTTAAAGTTTTCTAAAATGATCAATATCATTTCACTCTTTTTCTTGTAAGAAACTATGGATGCATAATTTGTTTGCATGTGTTTCAAAGGGTTGTAATAATGAAGTTGAACACATAATTATTTTTACATTGAAGCCTTCCTTTATCTTTTTATTGTCAAATATTTGCTTGTTCCATTTCCAAGAAAATGTTGTATTCAAAGAACACTTTGGTTATCAAGAACCATTTCATATACAAATAAAAGAAATAAAGATTGGGGTTTACTATTTAGCATTACCCTATTATTCATAGATCATCAAGATATATCTTTCAAATTATAACAGAGGAGTACCACCTCTATAAAATCACAGGGGGATATTTATATCCTTTTGAGGTTGTAGTTGGGATTGTGACCAATATGAACATCAACAATTGGGCACCATACTCGGACAGTCCGACAAAGGGAACAATGATCATCGATTTTACTTTTCTAGCCACAAGTTATCCAATTTTGAGAAGAATAATACCACAATGGAGTGTGAGGATCTGACTATTGTATATGCATTGCATAATTTTTTAAACTACTTATTAGGCACCCCGTTCAAGTTCTTTACTGACCAATTGGTGCTTAAGTATTTGGTCAACAAGATAGTGATGGGGGGAGAATATGTTGATGGATTTTTCTCTTCCAGGAGATTGAGTTTGAAGTAGTCATGAAACCAGACAAACACAATATAGGTCTTGACCACCTTTCTAGGATCAAGTCCGGGGAATCAGGTTGTAGCTTAAATGATGAACTTCCAAATGCACAACTCTTCAAAGTTGAGGTGGTGTCAGATCAACTCATCGATATTGCAGTATACCTCAAAACAGGACAAGCGTCGAGCGGTTATACACAGTCACAATGTCACCAACTTGTGACCTGTAGTGCCAACTATCAGTTGATTTCTAGGCACCTATACAATCTTGGCACTGATGAAATTCTGCGTAGGTGCGACTTAGACCATGAATGGACCATGATCCTATACGAGGATCATGAAGGCAGTGAAAGAGGAAACAATGTAGATAAAGCAATGACACACAAGGTATTATGTGTAGGTTTATGGTGGCCATAAGTATTTTCATATACTAAAGAGTGTGATGTTTTCCATTGAATCAAGAAACCATATCGATGAGATGAACTACCCCTATTCTCGATCACTACATTAGAACCATTCGACAAATGGGATATTGACTTCGTGGGACCAATTAGTCCCTTGGCATGTTGATTTTTCATAAGAATTAGGTTAAGCATGAAGTTCATTCCATTTTATCATTTAACCATAACCATAAATGTTGCAGCAACCAAGATCACAAGAAGAAGCACCATGCACAAGAACACAAAATGTATCCTGGGAAACCCTTCTCAACAAGGGAAGAAAACCCAGCCAAATCCTTTTCTATAATATTCAAGAGAAAGACCTTTACCACCAATAAAGACCTAACACACAAGAGGGTGCTCAAACCCTAGAACTCTAGCACCCAAGAGAGGTGCGCACCTTTTTCCAAAGAAGTGTACTTGTTGAAATTTCCAAACTCACTTGAATGATATGATTCCACAATGGGGAATTTCCCTTTAATTATATTAGACTTGTCCTATCAACTGAAGTGTCTATTGGCTCAATAGGGCCAACCTCTGTAGGACATATTATTATTATAATAATTAATATTGATATTAATATTTATTATCTTTTACATTTAGTATTTATCATATTAAGGTGGGGTCGACTTGTACCCTTTACATAACAATTAGGGTTATGGGTAGGTCTGACTCTTGAACAGTATACATAAAAGGATCTGATACACCCACTAGTGCTCATCCACTAGGGGCACATCCATAGGGATGTCATAGCTATGATTAACTGCATTACACAGAAGAACCAAATCTTCACACGTTCACCTGTGCTCGTCCGCAAGCACGTCCACTCTACAAATCTTCTTTCCCACTGCCTCACAGGAGAATCACCTGGATTCTTCTTGTCAACTCTGTTGCTCAGAGGAGGCTAATACATCATCGTCATTTATGTTCTCATGACGATGCACCCAACACTTTGGGATTTCACATGTTCACCTTGTGCTCAGCCACAGGCACGTCCTAACTCAACAGATCACCTTTCACACTGGATAATCATCTGGATTTCTTCTCAACTCTCTAAATGGAGGTTATCTCTACGTTCCCAGCTCTATCTCAAGCAGGAACCACATACCCTTCTTAGGGTCTTTCTCTTAGGTTTGTAAGCTGAGAGAAAGACTTCACATAGCTACAATGATACACAACTCACAGGTTTGTAAGATGGAGAATGTCTCACATAGCTGCAATCATCAACACTCCCTCTTAGCTAGGGAGCCATTCTTCAACATGCCAAGTCTCATACAGATGTACTCTGGGTTTCTTTTTGGCTAGAGTCATCAATACTCCCTCTCAACTAGGAAGGTGTTCTTCACCAAGTTTATTTGGTGTAAATGTCTGCAGTTTTCTCAGGTGTAGGAAGGTATTGCAAGTATACATTTTTTCTCTGCCTCATATCTCTGACATAAGGATATTTCATCTCACCGTGTTTCAATCCATTAGGAAAAAATGGGTTATTTATAGAGATTTATGCACGTCTCTTGGTTATCATCATAGGATCCATCTCGTGGTCAAGTAAATTTGTCAAAAGTTTGTGAAGCCACATTGCTTTGCACACTCACTGCTATACACTTTGCCTCTGTGGTACTCAAGGCCATAGAGTTTTGTTTCTTGTTGCATCAGGAAACCATGGCAAACTTCATGGTTGAACATCAATCAGATGTGCTCTTTCAGTCCACTGTACTTTTTGCCCAATCTGAATTGTCATATCCTACAAAATCAAGTTCATACTGGAGGCATATCTCAGGCCATATCTAATTGTGCCTCATATATACATGTTTTGTTGTCCTCTAGTGATTCTTTCTCGGTTGACTCATGAAGTGACTAAGGCCATTCATTGCATGGCATGAATTAAGTCTGGTGTTAACCAGATACATCAATGATGCAAAAAACTGTGGATCAGTCTCGTCCGAATCATCATGAATCTTCTTCTTTATATCCATCACGGTGGATTTGCATTATGTCATACTAAACTTATTTAATATTCCCACTGTACATTTTCCTTGACTCGAGAAAATCTCATCAGTTCTCTGTTATACTCCTTGTCCCAAGAATTAGTGCATCATACTCAGATCCTTCATAAAAATCAGATGTCAATGCTTTCTTTTTTCAACAACAAGGCTTTCTAAATAAGTCATAAAAATCAAGCTCTTGTTACCAACACTGTAATAATATAGGTTTTGATAAGCAATACTCTTTGTTAAAATCCAAACTCATCAAGAATCCATCCATCTAATATGGTTTCCAACTCATGGATAGTTGTATGAATGGAACTGTATCGGGTTTACTGGATCAGGTGTCTCATCATAGGCAACTCCCTCTATTTGTGAGAAGCCTCTGGATATAGATCTTGTTGTGTATTTCTTGACACTTCCATCAACTGCATGCTTGATCTTATAGATCCACTTTGGAAGTTACTACAAACTTCTCTTCTGGTCTCTGAATAATATCTTATACATCATTCTTTAGGATATACTGGTATTCTTCTATTATGGCATTTTTCCATACATGTTTTCCTATTGCTTCTCTAAGACAAAGAGATTCAACATCAATAAGATGGTTCATGACTGAAGGATAGCTCAAAAATCTCCTTTGATTTCTCAGGATGTTCCTTGAGAGGCTTGTAAGTTTCTCTGCCTCTTGCTGAGTGGGTCTAGATAGGCCTTTTAGGCCTTACTGCAATATTTCTAAACATATTGGCTGGAACAAATGGATCAACTGGGATAAAGTCTGTCTTCCTCTGAACTGCTGAAGGGGGAGAAGGTAATAGTCTTATTGTCAATCTCCATCTGAGATTTTATGGATCTTTGAAAGACTTTCTCCTTTACGGGGAAAACGTTTATGCTTGTTCTTGTATAATGAACAATTTTAAATATGGTTTTGACTCCCGTACCAGGGATAATGGTCCAATTCTTTGAGAGCTCTTGTACTAGGAATAATATCCTTCATTTATTTGAAAATGCAATCAACTATAAAACTATAGATCAAATGATTTACCTAGTTTGTAGCCATGTCCTTTTAGAGGAAGTACTTCTCCTCTTTCTTCTCTTCACTCATTTGAGGTGGATTTGGATCAATGTCAGCAGTGGAAGCATATTGTCTTCCCTTATTTCTGGTTGGACAATTTCTTTGCAATGTGTCCATACTTGTCACATCTGAAGCACTGAATTTCTGAAGCATCTCTTCTTTGATAACCTGGATTGGATGAAGACTTTTCACCTTTAAATGTTTGCCTAAAATTTCTTTTGAATCTTCCTCCCTTCTTTGTATGAAGTGCAAGAGCATGCTTTTCTTTTGAAGAATCTTCCACTCCTCTGTTTATAAGTCTAAGTTATTCTTGAGTGTAATCTATCCATAGTCGATCAAAGGTTGGTAGAGATTCTCTTCCACTGATACTTTGAATGAAAGGCTCCCATGATTTTGGAAGATTTTGGAGGGTGGTTAAAACAATTTCTCTATCAGACATGATTTCCCCAATGGTCTCTAGCTGTTCTTTAATCTCTGATAACTTCATAAANTTCTTGGTACTTTGAAGTTGGATCTTTAAGGTAAGAGCTCTGAGAGTGTTGTCACTTTCAAACATTCCTTTTAAAACTTCATACATATCATAAGCTATCTTCAGATTGGAAAAGAGAGGCAAGAGGTGATCTCTTACTGAGTAGATAATTATTTTCCTTGCTTTGACATCTTCTTCCTTTCTTATCTTCTTCTCTACATATGTAGTTGTGGTTGATAGAGATTTAGTTGTCACATACCAGAGATCATCTTCTTCAAGAGTGACTAGAAGCTTTGATTTCCAGGGACTGAAGTTGCTTTCTCCATTAAGTTTATCTTCTACTAAATTTATGTTCTTCATTTGATCGGTTTCTTCAAATTCTTGCCAACTGGATTTTGAAAACCTAATAATTAGGTTAAATTAACAGCCTTGGATTATATTGGACTTATGACTGCCAACAAACAATTTGATAGTACCATAGAGATGCTTGCTGATTCAAGAAGACGTTTCTTCAAAAATCCAGAATTAATATTCTGCAGGAAATTTCGACACCCTAGAAACCCTAGGGCCAAAAATCAAAATTTCTTGGAATTTCGTTTTGAGAGATTTTGGAGATGTGTTGGAAGAGGTTGTACTCTTCTATGCCAAAAGTATCCCCAACGTCCAAGTTTTAAAGGGATGAAACAACCAGAAGAAGAGGGTCGTACATATTTTCTGGAAACCTTAGGAGGGTTGTATGGTTCTACAGAAGAGGAGGGGTGACTGGTAAAATATGAGACTTGGTAGACGCTTGTGCAATGGGTTCTTTCAAAACCTATGCTTTGATACCATGTTGATTTTTCATAAGAATTAGGTTAAGCATGAAGTTCATTCCATTTTATCATTTAACCATAACCATAAATGCTACAACAACCAAGATCACAAGAAGAAGCACCATGCACAAGAACACACAATGTATCCTGGGAAACCCTTCTCAACAAGGGAAGAAAACCCAGCCAAATCCTTTTCTATAATCTTCAAGAGAAATACCTTTACCACCAATAAATACCTAGCACACAAGAGGGTGCTCAAACCCTAGAACTCTAGTGCCCAAGAGAGGTGCGCACCTTTTGCCAAAGAAGTGTACTTGCTGAAATTTCCAAACTAACTTGAATGATATGATTCCACAATGGGTAATTTCCCTTTACTTATATTAGACTCGTCCTATCAACTGAAGTGTCTATTGTCTCAACAGGCCCGACCTCTCTAAGACATATTATTATTATTATTATTATTATTAATTATCTTTTACATTTATTATTAATCATATTAAGGTGGGGCCGACCTGTACTCTTTACATAAAAATTAGGGTTACAGGTAGGTCTGACTCTTGAACAATATATAACAAAGGATATGATACACCCACTAGTGCTCATCCACTAGGGGCACATCCATAGGGATTCCATAGCTCTGATTCACTGCATTACACAGAAGAACCAGAGCTTCACATGTTCACCTGTGCTCATCCACAGACACATCCACTCTACAGATCTTCTTTCCCACTATCTCACACAAGAGAATCATCTAGAGTCTTCTCGTCAACTCTGCTGCTCAGAGGAGGCTAATAAATCATCTTCATTTATTTTCTCTTGACGATGCACCCATCACTTTGGGATTTCACACATTCACCTTGTGCTCAGCCACAAACATGTCCTAACTCAACAGATCGCCTTTCCCACTGGATAATCATCTAGAGTTCTTCTCAACTCTCTGAATGGAGGAGGTCATTTCTACGTTCCCAGCTCTATCTTAGGCAGGAACCACGTACCTTTCTTAGGGGATTTCTCTCAGGTTTTTAAGCTGAGAGAAAGACTTCACATAGTTGCAATGATCCACACCTCACATGTTTATAAGCTGGAGAATGTCTCACATATATGCAATCATCAACTTGGCATGCCAGACAGGTGCATGCCACATAGTATTTGACATGTTGGTTGGAAGCTACGCTAGTAAAAGACTACACTATAGAAATGACCGTGTGCTTCATATTTGAGAATGTGATCACACGGTTTGGTTGTCCAAAAGTTTGAATGAGTGATTAAGGAGCACACTTCTTGAATGACACTATCTACATTCTAACTCAATAATTTATGATCTATCATCAAAAGAGCACCCCCTATCACCCACAAGATAATGGTACAGTTGAAACATTCAATAAGATTTTAGAGCATGCCCTAATCAAGCTTTGTAATATTGAGGGCGACAAATAGGATCAGTGTATTCCAATAGTACTATGGGAATATAGAATGACATGTAAGTGGTTTACTAAGAACACACCATTCATGTTGGTCTATGGAAAAGAGGTCATCATGCCATTAGATTTTGTTGTTCCAAGTTTGTGGATTTCCCTCGCCACATAGATGAACAATCACTTCAACAACAATTGGATGAACTTATGGAACTAAAAGATGACTGACTCACGATGGGTTACAACAAATTGGTTGAAAATAAAAGACAAAAATCATGGCATGACCGTAACATTCGACATAAATTTCTATAACCAGGTTATTTGGTATTACTATATGATAGAAAATTCCTCAAACACCCTAAAAAGTTACACATGCACTAGTTAGGCCCATTTCTCCTAGTATACATTAGTGAAGTGGGAGGAGTGAAATTGGCCACACTTCAAGGTCATCCACTCAAAGGAATCATCAATGGGAGCTATATAAAAGTGTATGATGGATTGTAGGGGTTGAATTAACTCTAAATTATCCACAAAGTGTAGAATTTAGTGTAGCATAGGAGTAGTATAGTGTAGGAGTTAGATAGGTAGGTACACAATAGGTATGATTACACATTCATTAATAGGTTAGGACAAGGTCCGTTCACACAGGACGACAGGACAAGATGTCAAGTCTGTATATTTTTCATATTTGAGCCAACAAGATAAGTCATGAATAGAGTACACAGTATTGTATTAGACAATGAGCTCACACAGGGCAAGTACGAGATACACAATGGTTGGAAGCACTAAAGGGTCAAGCAATCTAATTCATCGAGATCGCATAGGTACATGGGATGTGAACAATTATGATGCCATGTACCAAAAGGAACATCAACAATGCGATGGATAAGTACTGATAATATTCCCACCAATGAAACCCACATAGGGATTAAAGAGAATTAATACAGCCATACGAAAGTTTAGTGACAACCAGAAATCAATGAAACCACAACACAAGGTCCCAACCTCCTTCTTAGTTATTTATATTCCCTACACCCACAGTATTTCATTCATAGAGAGCCAATGATCCCTCACTAATATTCTCGCCCGCAATTACAACTCATTATTTTCATACATATTTCATCCACTAGCACGAATTGTAGTAGGAATTCTAGTTCCACAATGAAGTCTCAGGGCCCATGTCCCCTTCCAGCAGGTGAATGGTATCCTCCATATCCCAGTCCACATAAGTGGCCCAAAGTCCTATGATTCTCCTCTCACGTCAGTTTTAGTTTCAAGTGAAACTACTAGGAAGGGGACCCAACCTACAGTTCACCAACAACTTGAATCTGGTCAGAAAATAGTTCTCTGAACTATGCTTCAAATCTTCTGTGGTGGGAAAAATCCCCAAACTGAGAGTTGGTACTCTCATTTCCATGGATCAATACCTTTGCTAACATAGGCAGTCTAATTATTTAGGTTGACCCATCTATCGATTGCAATTTTTCGCGTCTTCCCCGCTTTCAATAATCCCAAGAGAGACAGAAAGAAGACGACGGTCATGGTCGATGGAGCCATCACCCTGGGTTGAGCCTTGGAAAGTGCTAGGGTGATTTGGTCAAGTTCCAGATGAGGGATTTTTCCTATTAAGTTCTTGGAGTTATGGACTAGATTCTTAACTACATCTATTTTTCTTTGATCCAAACTAAGATCGATGAACGAGAGGTCAATATTCTGAAAGAATGAAAGTTGAATCCACCATTAACCTTCAGGGATGCTAGACTCATTCCAAGACCTGTGTCAGGCTGCAACCATAGCCCAGATTGATAATTTTCTCTTACTCAATCACCATGCAGACATCCTAGTCAATATGATTAATTCGTATACCAAATCAATCTGGAATACTATTGATGCAACAACATTATTGGATCGAGGATGAGCCAACTAATAGAGTTGGTGGATTGTTGGAAAATAAGGTTTTGGGGAAGTTGTGCGTGCACCACAAATCAATATTGTTCACACATGAAGAAGATACATTATGCGGCATCGGGAAGGATCAACATCAATGCTAGCCAAAGGAATATTGTGTGCACAAACCCAATTTTGTACTACGCACAAGGAATCAAGAAGAAGATCGCATGTGAACCAAATATGGGTGTTTCTTTGGGAATATTTGGTAATCAAGTATTATAATGACTCGAATGATCATCGGAAAAGGTATGTATGAACTAGAAAGTTAGTTAGGATTTCCACACTCTGTGACTATTTGGGGGATGCATGCAGATACATAAAGCGTGTGGGTCTTTTGTTCACTCAAGAGAGTGGAGTAGATTATGAAGAGAGGGTATAGAGTTGTAACAGAGAGTTCATGACTATAACAAGGAGTCGAATGAGAGAGAGAGAGTTCCATGTCCACTTTTGTCGAAGTCTTGCATGAGTATCTAATAGATTTAGAATTGTGTATGAATGAGGAAAAGAGATGAGAATGCATGGAACAGATCTTTGTTATGAATTTTGTATCTGAATGTATCTTAAATGAATGAATGAAATATGAAGTCCTTTCTCTCTGCAATCTCATGTGTGTTATGGTTTGAACGTATATATGTTTTACGTTCTGTTGCATGGTACTCTGTTACTTTTTCATGGATTAATGAATGTACTTATACTCGAGAGGTTTTTATGTATGCATTGTCCCTTCGTATTCGACACAAGACTAACAATCTCTTTTATTCTCATGGCGTCTCGGGTGAGACCTTCTTTGGTCCTATACTGAAGGTCGAATATGTCGATACATTGGGGTTTTGTTGGTCAAATCTTGATGAACCCTGGGTATCCAACCCCCCAGTGAGAGAGTAGAAAGAGCCAACATCAGTCATGAAAGGAAATTACTATAAATCTAAATTCGTCATTAATTGTAAGACACAAATGTGCTCCAAGAAAAATCTTATAATTTAGAGAGGCATAGTGTCTTAGGTACTATAAATCATATAGGAGGTAGAAGGAACTTAAATTTTTCATTTCTTAAATTTTCTAGTTACTCTAATAAGAAAACCAATGAAGGATAAGGGAACACAAGCTTTGCAATTGCATACACTATTGTAAAATAAATTAATTCTAGTTGCAATTTTTCTTGTCGTTTAACAAAACCTCGTGACTTTATTATTATTGTTATTTCTTCAAAGTGAATTTTCTATGAATCTTCATTGGGGCATAAAACTCAAAATACAATATGCACTTTCATAGAAACAAGATGATATGGGCAGAGGCCAAGTTTGAGATTAGGAGGTAGATCATTTTGTGCTACACACAATCTCTAAAATAGAATACAAAAACATGGAAAATGTATATCAATAATTCTTTAAAACTCTATCATTACATGCAATCATCATATAGTATATAGATTTATCTTGTCCATGGTTGCATTCATACTTCAATCCTCTAACCCTAGGTAGTAAAAGGTGAAATGTAGTAAAATATCTTAATATAACTCAACAAATTATTCATATCATGAACAAAACAAGATTTCCACATAACTACAACTTAGATAGTGATATGTTACGTTCAATTACATCTAACCTTGACTTCTTGTTATCATCTTTGTGAGAAGGAAGGCATCAACAAGATTTCCTTCCATCTTTCTTCAATCTAAGGAACATTTTGAACCATCTGGTAGCTTTTCCCATTCTGCAAGTTCATTTATAATCCCACAACCCCAATTCAACACCCCACATAAACCATCAATCAATATCCATTCCATTCAACATGCATAGTAAACATGACACAAGCATAAGCTACACCACTACAATCAAGGATTCTATCGTTGTGACCATAACAACATTTACATATGAGAACCCATATAAACATGATCTCCATATGCAATTTAATTGTCAATCTACATTAAACCTAATAATTTCATATCAAAAAAATCTAGTACCCAACTAGTTAAAAACCTTGAGAAGCCATGTGTAGGATACCCCATAAAAAATCCTTACTTGTATCACTAGATGGCCTATGAAATCATCTTTTCGTAAGCCCATGTTTCTCAACAGAACAATATTTTGGGTCTCTTGCAAATCTTATCAGAGCTATGAATTTTATGAAACTTTCATGGATCAGGAACAACTCATTTGAAGTGAATTAACCTTTTGAGAAAGTTATAACATTAATGGAAGTCAACGCAAAATGAGGAAACAAGCATTTCAACATGTTCACCTCTTATTTTACACTAATTCAACAATCTCTGATCTGACCCAACATTATCAAGATTCAAAACCATAAGACATAAACAATTGCAAGTTAAAAATTGAACATCATGCTAGAATTGGACATTGGACCTTTGAATCATAATGTTCAATGCACATGACAACCTCCCATCAAGGATGCACCAAGATTGCCCCCCCTTACTCTGTGAAATGCAATGATTTACCCTAATCTCTCAAGTAATTTTCCATTTAATGATCCCTCGTGTAGCGCATCCACAAACCATAGATCCTTGAGGAGGACATGGTGTTCCACAACCTGGTGGAAAAATATGGGCCATGGAATTGGTCTCAGATAAGAAAGGAGATCATCTTCCAAAACAAACAAGGAAGGAGAAACATATTTTGGACAAGAAAATGAAAAAATATTCATACTCCATGTACTCCATCATCCTAATCGCCATGTACTCTATCATCCTCTACCAAAATTCAATTTGTGTTAAATGCATAACAATGTTGTTGACAATTTCTTGTCTTATAATGAGAAATGGCGTTGTGACCCAATCCTAATGCATGACAAATTTACTTTATTTTTTCTCTATGTTTTAGATAGTTGTTGCATGGAAGCATTAAAAGAGCAAGGAATGAAGTCACNCAATGTTGTTGACAATTTCTTGTCTTATAATGAGAAATGGCGTTGTGACCCAATCCTAATGCATGACAAATTTACTTTATTTTTTCTCTATGTTTTAGATAGTTGTTGCATGGAAGCATTAAAAGAGCAAGGAATGAAGTCACATGGTTATTGTTAGTAAAAATTATGGCATTTGACTAGACGGTTGCATGTGAAAGAGAAAGGAAAAAATTCAAGTGGTTATTTTCTATGAAGATGCATGGAATTTGGCCGCCATGATCTCTCTACTGATTCTCTTCATGTCATGTGTCATACACAACAAGCCTTGCATATCTTGAAGACCATATTACTCTATATTGATGTAATATTGTAATTCATTAAAGTTAAATACTTGTTTATAGATACCATGAATGATAATAACATTTAATTGGGTCTATTTATTATACTTAAATATATAGCACATTATTTTTTATAAGATGGCATTGAAAGCCTTTTATCATAGATGTTGATGCCATATCAATGTGCTCCCAATGGATAATCAAAGTAGACTTCATAGAAATATACATAAAGGGCTTAAGACAAATGGAGGTGGGAAAAGAGACATGCATGGGTCTCTACTTAGTGAACTTATGATAGCCTGTGCCTTCATGGGATATTAAATAATACCTCTAATTTCACTAGATATTGATAAAATCCTCCCAAATTTCTTTTGTTGAACTCACTCCCAATACATCTTTCTAATTATAAAAGCCCTTGTTTTTACTAGATATCCAATAATTTTACCAAATACCCGTTTTGATATCCCTCAATACCTATAAACCCCCCATACCTAACTTTCCAAGAAAGGGAGAAAGTCTATTAAATTCAATTTTCTTTCACATTTGGGTGAATTGGACAATCAAGATTGTTTCTACCATAATTAAAATTATTTATACATGTAAAGACTTACATAAGTAAAGTAAATTTCCTTGCACCTAAATAATAGAATTTAAATTTGTAGTTGCATAAGAACAATGTAGAAAAGTTTACTCACTGATTTAGAAGTAGGTTTGATATTTTCACTTGAACATTCATATCACTATCACTGGATTAAAAGAGTGGATTAAGAGAGTAGAGAGTTTATTTAGACGTAAAAAAATTAATTTTTAATCATCATCTGCTACAACACTTGCCTATGAATTTTTGGAGTGAATGATATATCTAGTAACAACTATAGAATTAATCATCCAAGTTCTATTGTTTTTATGATGAATCAACGCAATCCCTTTGAAATTATCCTTTTTTTCTACATCATATCTTTTTACAATCCTTTACTCCTTGAATTGAAAAAATCAAGCATCTAGTTTTTGTTCTTGTTTAAGTTCACTACTATGTTTTTTTTTAAGTACACTACTATGTTTGTTCCTTTTGATGACTTCAAATTTGGTTAGGTATAGTATTATGTGAGTTTTATTATTTTATAGTTCTTTTAATATATTGTTGATATGTATTATTATTTTATTTTTTATCAATTTATTAATTAATTTTTGAGTTGACACTTGACATGTCAATGTTATTTACATGACATTTATCATAATGGGTTGTAGAGTACCAACAATTCATTCAATACATCAATTGTTAAGTTTTTGAATTTTTTTTTTATCTTTTAATAAATTGTTTAGTCTAAAAAAACAAAAAAAAATAGACTAATAAATTAAGCTTCTCTCAATATCCAAAAGATATTGTTACAAGCTTCCCTCCAATTATTAAAATTTAAAGATTAAAAAATGAGAGTTTATAAGAAATTTGATAAACTTTTAATAATTTAAGTTTTTTTAACAATTTAAATCAATTACTAAAATTTAAAGATAAAAAATGAGAGTTTATAAAAAATTTAATAAACTTTTAATAATTTAAGTTTTTTTAACAATTTAAATCAATTTTAAATTGAGCAAAACATTTATAAACATTATTCTCATGCATAAAACTTAGATCATGAAAATATTTATTATAAAAAAATCATTTATTACAAAAATTATTTTACTTTTAAAATTAATCACACAAATTAAATTTAAATTGATAAAATTATAAAAATCAAAAAAGATTTTTCCATATTAAAAAACAATAATTTAAAAAAAAACAAAAACATAAACACGTCACAAATTTACAAAGTAATAGCAAAGCAACACAAAATCACGGGGCTAGTATGTAGTATGACTTTTTAGCCCAAATTTAAAATACTTGTACTTTGTCAACAAAGAATAGAAAATACAAATGAAGGCACGCGAACATAAAGGGCTAGCAAAGTAAAGTAATTAGCCAAAATTCAAAATACGTATTTTTTTTATTGGAAACAGAGAGTACACAATCAAGTTTAAGACTCGTGGACTTCAGCGAGGACTGTGAGAGAGAGGAGATGATATTAATAGAAAAGGTTAACGATGCTTTTTAATTTTGGAAACAATAACAAGTGAAATTAGTAGCAAATGAATATTTTAGGATTTGGAAAATAAAAATTTTAAATTTTTATTTTTTTTGTTTTTAATTTGAATTAATTAAACAATTAAAATTGTTTTTATCATTATTAAAATAATAATTAAAATTGTTTATATTATAAAATATTTAGAAAAGTTATGATAACATTCAAAAAAGTATAGAAGTAAAAACTTACATAAATAAAATTTATTTGGACTTAAAATATAAAATATAAGATTTATATTTCATTTCACAATTCTTTTTCTTCAACTCAATATAATCGAATCCAAATTTCTTTAATCAAATCCAAATTTCTTTAACTCAATATAATCAAATCCAAATATTTTTTAAATGGGTTATTCAATAATTGTTAATTATGACCATCCTTGTTTGTACTTGGAGTGAGAGGGCTTTTAATTTGTAGTTGGATATGAATTTTTGGAGTGAATGATATGTCTAGAATTAGGTCTTGTTGTTTTTATGATGAATCAATACACTTTCTTCCAAATATGAATGATATGTCTAATAACAACTATAGAATTAATAGTTTAGTTCTTGTTGTTTTTATGATGAATCAATACACTCTCTTCCGAATTATGTGATTCCCCAGAAATTAACCAAAGATCCATGTTTATTGCCATTCGAAATTATGTTATTAGCAAAAAATTAACCAAAGATCCATGTTTATTTTCACAAATGAAATTTAAACTCTAATACACCAAATCAACATTTATCAGGAGCCCCTTTTTCTCTATCTTGTCTTTATGGAGAAGGTCCGGAGATAAAGAATGAAGATTTGACAATCTTTTACTCCTTCATTGAATCAAAGAAATCAAGCATCTAGTTCCAATTTGAGCCCATTTTTCTGTGTCTTGTGTTTATGGAGAAGATCGGGAGAGAAAGAATGAAGATTTGACCATCTTTAACTCTTTCATTAAATTCAAAGAAATCAAGCATCTAGTTCCAATTTCAATTCACTACTATGTTAGTTGCTTAGTTCATTGCTTAGTTGAGAGAAGTTGTCTAAAGATTTTGAATTTGGTTAGATATAGTATAATATGTGTATGTGTGTATTCTATTATTTTATATTTTTTTAATATATTGATATGTACTATTGTTTTGTTTTGTTTTATTATTATTTTTGGAGTTGACATGTGCAATGTGAGTGTTATCTATGTGGCATGTATCATATAGGTTGTGATGTATCTTTTTAAAGAAACAATTCATTCAATACATCAATTACTTGTTTAATTTTCAAATTTTTCAGTTTTTTTGTTTTTTAATGAATTATTTAATTTAAGAAAAAGTAAGTAAACCAATAAATTAAGAGTGATGAATCCTTCTAATGATTATAATCTAAGGATACAAAAATCAGAGTTTATATCAATTTGGAATTCTCATCTAATTTTTAATAATTAAGGTTTTTTTAATAATTAAGGGTTTTTTTAATAATTTAGATCAATTTCAAATTAGGCAAAACATTTAAGAGCATTATTTTCAGATATAGAACTTTGATCATCATACATATAACTTAGATCATTGTAAAGATTTACTTATTTTTTTTAACCATTAAATTTTTTTAACAATTTAAATTAATTCTAAATTAGGTAAAACATTTAAGAGCATTATTCTCATATATGTATAGAAATTTAGATATTGTAAAATTTCACTTAAAATTTTTATAAGACTTTTATTATATTTATGATAATAACAATAAAATTCATTTATTATAAAAATTAGTTA
>SNQJ01S0010163.1:58275-88956 GCA_010110895.2 Picea sitchensis
GGGAGGTTAGCCTAGGGGAGACGTCCCTGGTAACCTAGGGTTTGAAGAGGCAGAAGATACAAGGTCAAGTTTTAGAGTTCTATCCTCACAGGTTACCACCAATGTTAGACAGTCTGGCTAATCAGCCAATAAAAGAAATGTATGCCCTATTGAAAACACCTGCCCGGAACAAGACAACAACAATACAATATATATATTTGCAGGCTATAACTCAAAGGGTTAGTACTTCAATGACTATATGATATTATCCAATAAGAAATGCAATAGATATAAAATGAAGTCAAGGTTTTATCAATTAGCTTATGAAAGACCATCAATTCATCAATATCTAAAGAGATGATTAAGCCAACAATAAGTACAATCAATGATTTACTCAATAAAAGCTTCAAATCATCATTTAATTGCTTATATCATAGTTTTGTTGAGCCAAGATGAAATATTCAACTATGACGTTAGCCCTAATTAGGT
Source organism: Picea sitchensis (assembly GCA_010110895.2). NCBI lineage: Eukaryota > Viridiplantae > Streptophyta > Pinopsida > Pinales > Pinaceae > Picea > Picea sitchensis. Next base: position 58,744 of record SNQJ01S0010163.1, read on the forward strand.
TAGTTATGTTAGTTAGGGTTTCAAAATTTAAAGTTTTGAAGGTAGTTTTGTACACTAAAGCTTCAACGCTGGAGATCAAATCAGTGCCTTAGGGTATATGGAGTCAAAATATAAGGGCACAAGGTCTTGAAAGGATGATGACTCAAAAACTAGAAGGTAGGGTTCTATGGTGCTGCAAAGGCAGGGCCCTAGAATCAAAACCCTAGGGGAAAGAGGCTCACTCTGGTGTTGCTTAAGCAAGGCCTTGTGCTCTTTCCTCCTTCTCTAAATCAACTTGGCAAAACGGTTAACATAAAGAATAAGTCCAAGGGAGAAAGTGTTGCAGAGGCAAGGCTTTCAAACCCTATACAGAAAGGTGAAAGAAAACCACAGGTGGCAGAACCCTAGGCCTAGGGCGTCTCCCTTTTCAACTTATAACTTCAACAACACAGCTGAAGAAACAAGACAAGTGTATGGCAAGGCTAGGCTCTATGCTCCTTGTGGCTGAAAACTATTTCTCATCGTAGGGACATATAACAATGACCTACTTGTGTGCTTGTTACTAGGGTTTTAAATCAACAATACAATGAAAATGTGAAATTTGCACCTACAACCATTCATTTAAGGGTTTTGCAGAGAATTACTTACATAATGGCGGAGAAAAGCACAAACCCTAGTTGTAAACCTTCCTTGAGGAGAAATGTATAAATGTCAAAATATCCTTCAATACTTAAATTTTTACTTTAGACAACAATTTTACCCAAGTAGGGTGCAAAAATCAGGTCACAGCACTTGTGAGTGAGTTGTGTTATGTTAAATGAGGCTAAAACATCCTCAATTATATCATCCAATGACCTTAATTAAAATTAGGTCATTAAAATGAAATGAAATTTTGGTAACTAAAATCATATTGTTTACATTTAACTACAAATAAAACCCTAATGGCAATAAGAAGATTCCAGCCCTTTAGGGGAGGCGTTGGCCCTTTGAGGGAAAAATCTACGACACTAGGGCCAGCGTTGTGGCCCTCACCTTTGGGCCTCAAGCCTCACCCTGCGTGCAAAGCGCCACCTTCCCAAAGGCTGCCTGCCTGTGGGTGGCGTCAAGGATCTCGGAGGGCGTCTACAGGGTCCAAGGGACGTAATTCCACTGCGGTGGGTCAACCCTAGAGTACTTGGAGCTCATCCCAGCGTCTGAATGAAAATGCTCTTCTTCTGGTGAGCTCACATTCAATCACTGTCCTATCTCTGCCTTTGATGAGGTCCCAACAACCATCGGTGAATGCCATTACATGGAGTGCAGATGGTATCTCCCATGTATGCTGCAGGATTGCTGTTTTTGTCCACACCGAGGCATGGTCACATCAAAACTTAAGCCTCCATGGGCTCATTGTCCCTAGGGATACTTAGCAGTATCAATCCTTGCAAACATCATTAATTTTATCAAGTACATGCATAAAACCCCTAACATATCATCTGATAGCTCCAAAGACATTACAAAGACCTACTATACAAAGGCTGAGAAAAGACAAAGTGCCCTATTGGGCGAGCATCCATAAAGAAAGGAAAGTTCCCAAAGATTATCATCCAAGCCATGTAATACAAGGTGGTGTGGTCTAGGATGTCCAGACACAGTGAAAGACAAGGGTGAATATTATGCAGTGAGTGCCTTTAATAGGAGGTGAGTTATTTTGTCATGGATGCAATTCTTTCCAAGCCCTTTATTTCCTTTATTCTTTCTTTTATTTGCTTCTTTTTCTTTCTTTTTATTTCAAGGTCTAACTAGAGGACGACTTGGCATGGTGACTAGAGCGTGATGTTACCGGAAATTTCTGAGATGATAAGAACGGCTGGAAGTGGAATTTGCACCCTTAGCCATTACAACCAAGGTCAACGCCACTGGCGTGGTAACGGATAATGTCATACTACTAGGCCTATGAACATAATAGGTTGGCTCATTGATGAGACCCCCATCTCTTAGCTAGGTCTTGACATGCACATTTCTTAGGGGTCCCTCTTGTTTCTTATTGAGGCCTTTTATTGCCTTCGAGGATCCCTAAGTGAGGGGCATCTCTGGGTTTTATTTTCTATGGCTTTTATCTTTTTACAACTACTTTTACCCTCTAGGAATTTATCCCCTTCTTCCCAGGATAGGCGAGAACCCCATAAATAGGTCATCCTAATGTCTGGACTAGGGGATTGGGATAGATGGATGGGAGATAAAAGATGTAAAATATTAACATGTGATGGGAGTTGACGATGTCTCTTCAAAATCCCCTCTGGTGGCTAACCGAAACCTATGAATACAAGCTTGCTGGGAGCTTACGTTAATCCCCCAACCATGAATAAAGTGGGTTAGTGTAATATCCAAGCAGTTATCAGAGATGTAATGAACCTGATGCATATATATGAAGTTATAATGATCAAACATGACATACCATGATACCTAGACCAAATACCTCATGGAGAAAGAGTTAGCTGGGTGCAGAGTCAAGCGAAGGTGATGGATATTGTTATCACCGGCAGTTAAGTTTGATGAAGAGAAGAGAAACATGGAGCCTTCGGAGACCATACCGAGTCAATCTGCTCCGTTACTCCATGTCTAGGACACGTGGGCCTCGAGACATGATGTCCTAGATTATCCAATCGCGAGGATAACAATTGGCTTTAACTCGGGGACATGTGCTCACGTAGAGCGCATGAGGGGAACATCAACATATTTGGCATAAACTTGCAGACCTTCTCACACTCGAAGGGCATCGGCAACAAAGGTGGGGTGGTCTTACCACCCCTCAAATATAATATGTATAATTTGAAAAATAATCAACAATGCAAAGCAAGCTACTTACCTACACTTACCTTTGGTTGGATGTTTGGTGTAATCAAATAACCAATGAAACCACCCCAACAATGTCTCACGTACCTTCCTTTGCTTCATCATAAAACGGAACAATGATAAATTAAGCACAAAAATGACATAAGGTTAGAACATATATCATATTAATGGGAAGTCTCAAAGTTCTAACTCATGGGGAGGATAAAATCATGCCAAGTCATCTAGGAAAGTACTCAACCCATTTCAAGAAAGGGTCATGAGAGAAGAAAGGTTGACCCGACTCAAAGTGCACTGGCCTAGGGCATCCTCATCTTTCACGAAATCAAGAGAGTTGACAAAGATCTAGCGGATGACTGAAAAAACTACCAAGGGAAAGTTGAAAAATTGATTGGAAATAGTATTACCTAACCAACCCTTGAAGTCTATGGTTTGCCCGGGAGGAAACTCAATATAAAAAAGATATTTCCCAGCTACATCTTTAATGGAAAAGCATGGTAAAGAAATACTTGGTGGTTGGGGCGAAAAGTCATGAGAAACCTTATTTAGGTAAACAATGTCCTTATTTGTATAAAAATATGAACGCAGAGTGGTGGTTTGTAATCATCTTCATGAAAAGAGTCAAAATGCTCAGAAGGTTTCTCATAAAATCTAAAGGTAGGACTGAAAATCATTGGGAGAATAAGGTACTAGGAACCATCCTCGGCTTTTTGAAGAATGCAGGGTGAAAATCATCTCCTTGTTGCCATTGGTTGAAAGTAATATGTTGTGACAATTGCAAAGGGCAATGGCCCCGGAAGTGACTCTCAGTGTCATGGGTGGGATCTGAGTCACTTAACCAACTATATCCCACACCCTACGTCTCCCAACTAACAGCCTGAACTCATCAATGTTAGCATCAGCGGTGGCACTATTGTGTCATAACATTAGGGTTTAAAACATTTGAAAATCATTCTCCTCCTCCTTTTTATCCTGGGTAAAGCATCATCACAAACTAGGGGAGGAGGGTAACTTCTTGTTTCTCTTTGTGCAGAAATTTCGAGGACTTTGGTGGTTTTGGCATGCATTATGGTCTCATCCTCGGGGATTAAACCTTCTTCTTCAATTGGAAGGCTTAATTCTTTTGATTGTACAACGAGGGCCATCAACTTCATTCAAAGATTCTTTTCCTCCTTCATTTTAGAATCAAGGAACGATTATCGCCGAAATTTTTAAGTGGAAAATAAATAACCTCATCTTCACTTTGTTGTATAGGAGAAACAAGTTCTTGGATGACTTCATCGGAGGGAGGAGCATGGGTGGATACGTCATCATCTTTCTTAGGTTCTTGCTCCTTAGTCACGTCCTCATTCTATTGGTGGCTTGTTCCCTTCTCTCTTGTGGATCTTTGGCAAGGGTTTTAGGGGAAACTAGTTTTATCAAGCTAGAGTGTCCATGGCATTGGTTAAGGTCAGAGAGGACTCTTTTCAATTTGAATGGCCATGTTGTGAGATTCTACAAAGTGTTTTGGATTCTTCTTATTTAGAGGAAGCTCAAATGTCATAAGTCCATTAGTATAGAGATAAGCGAGGTACTTGTCTTGGGAATGATGGCTTTGAGGAATAGGTGAAGCCTTGGAACCCAGCCCCAAAACTCGACAATCTCTAGGGCTATGTTTGACATGCCTTTCAAGCCTTTCAACAATGATTGTATATCTTCTATTTTTATGGTCCACTTTGCAAGGAACATTTCTTCAAAAAAGGTCCATAGATGTGATGATGGAAGCTGGAAGATTATCATACCTCTTCTAGCCCACCTCCATGTCACGGCCGAGAGAAAGAGTTTCATCACACCAAGTCTTGACCTAAATTCGTTAGTAGAAGGAAGTATTGAAAGAACTCCCAAAATTTTCTCATGTGAGACTTGGTGACACTCTCCATTTGATGCCCGACAAATGGGAGGAAATCCTTATAGAGAGGGGGCATTTTTCTGGGATATCAAGGGATTTCACTCATGTCCAAAAGAGCTTGTATTTCCACGGATCCATTGTGAAGAGTCATGAATTCAGCTTGATCATTGGTGGAGTCATGAGATAATTTGCTTGAAACTATCAAAGGAAATGGGAAAACACCCTAAGTGGAGTAAGCGGGTAAGCTTGTAGAAAAGGTCTTTGAGGCAAGGCTTACCAAAATATTTATTGTTGAGGAGGAAAGGTTGTTCAGTGTTCCGCAGCCAAAATGTTATCGCACAATTTGTAGTTTAGGTGCTTGACTAGGGATAAAAGGTCTGGCCCATGCCAGGAACCTTCCCCACCCAATGTCACCTCGATGGGAGGTTCTTTTTTGTTTAGGGAGGGGTTAGCCCTGGGAGGCGTCCCATTGTTAACACAGGGTTTTGAGAAGATACAAGGTCAAGTTTTAGAGTTCTCTCTTCACAGGTTACCATAATGTCAGACAATCCAACTAATCAACCAATAAAAAGAAGTGTATGCCCTATTGAAAACACACACTTGGGAACAAGGCAACAGCAATACAATATATACATGCAGGCTATAACTCAAAGGGTTAGTACTTCAATGACTATCGATATTATCAATAAGAAATGCAATAGATATAAAATAAAGTCAAGGTTTTATCAACTAGCTTATGAAAGACCATCAATTCATAAATATCTAAAGAGATGATTAAGCAAACAATAAGTCCAATCAATGATTTACTCAATAAAAGCTTCAAATCATCATTAATTTCTTATATCATAGTTTTTTTACGCCAAGATGAAATATTCAACAATAGCGTCAGCACTAATTAGGTTAGTTATGTTAGTTAGGGGTTTTAATTTAAAAGTTTTAAAGGTAGTTTGTACACTAAAGCTTCAATGTTGGAGGTTAGATATCAGTGCGCTAGGGTATATGGAGTCAAAGATAGGGCACACAAACTAGAGAGGTAGGGTTATATAGTCTTTTGCCAAGAATTTGAGAGACAGGAATCAAAATCTTAGGGGAAAGAGGCTCACTCAGGTGTTGCTTAAGCAAGGCCTGGTGCTCTTTCCTCCTTCTCCCTAAAATCAGGTAGGAAAAGCAGGATAACCTAAAGAGAATATAAGTCTAAGGAGAAAGTGTGTTAGAGAGGCAAGGCTTTCAAAACCTAGGTGAAAACCCTAGGTGTAGAACACAGGCCTGGGGCGTCTCTTTTTTCAACTTATAGACTTCAATGCTAGCTCGGAAGAAACAAGACAAGTGTATCAAAGACTAGCTCTATCTCTTTCCTTCAATGGTGTAAATGTTCTCAACAAAGGGACATATAACAATGACCTACTTGTGCTTGTTACCCTAGGGTTTTAAATCAACAATCTGATAAAGCAAATGTTGAAATTACACTACAACCATTCAATTAAGAAGTTTGCAGAAAATTTATACATGTCATGAAGAAAACTGAAACCCTAGTTGTAAACCTTCCTTGAGAGAAATACCATAAATGCCAAATATGTCCTTCCAGATTATTACTCACTTTGCAGACAACAAATTTACCTAGTGGAGGTAAAAATCGAATCTCACTTGTGTGAGTCACAGTGTGTTATGTCAAAGGAAATGAGGAAAACATACCAATTTATATTATCATCAGCGACCTTAATTAAGGTAGGTCATTAAAAACTGATAACACCGAGATAATAAAAATCATATTGTTTTACATTTTAGCTGTAAATAAAACCCTATAGGCCAGGCAATAAGCAAGGCGTCCAACCCTTTTAGGGTAGACGTTGGCCCTTTAGGGCAAATCTCAGCACTAAAAGACAAACATTGGCCCTCTCTAGGCCTCCAAAATCTACCACACATGCCAAAGCATACATGCAAGAGTTGCCACAGCCTAGATGTGGCGTCCTCCAGAATCTTGACATCACCTCCCGGCCATGTGGCAGCATAGGCGATTTGCTGCAGGATGAGCAATGCCGTTGTCTTCTGAATCTTGAGCCCCAACGTCTGAGGAGCTAAGCGATCTGCTACCTCATTAGAAGTTTCTTTAATGTACAAAATAGTAGCAATTTTAGTTGATTGTTTATAATGACCCTAATTTTGTGTCCCCTATTTATAACCTCCACCTGAGGTCTGATTAAAACAATCTAAAAGTGAGGTGCACTTGCTATTGAAGGATATTTTTGGCATTTTATGGTTTTTCTCTCAAGGAAGGTTTACAATAGGGTTTGCTTGTGCTTTTCTTCACATGACATGTAAGTAAATTTTCTTTCAAAACTTCTTAAATGAATGGATTGTGGTGTGTTTACATTTTATTAAATTGCTGATTTGAAACCCTGGGTAACAAGAACACAAGTAGGTCAGCATTACATGTTACATGGCAGTAAAAACTTGACCATTGAAAGAAGAGATGAGAACCTAGCCTTTACACTTGTCTTGTTTCTTCTAGTTGAAGTTATAAGTTGAAAAGGAGACATCCACAAGGCCTAGGTTCCTACACTAGGGTTTTACCTTCTAGGGTTCAGCCTTGCCTCTACAACACTTTCTCCCTTAAACTTATTATTTAGGTAGTGGTTTTGCCAGAAGTTGATTTAGAGAAGGAGGAAAACACGAGGCCTTGCTTAAGCAACAGTGACCTATTTCCTAGGGGTTTTGATTCTAGGGCCGCTAGGCTTCATAGATTCCCCTAGGGTTTTGATTCTAGGGCCCTGCCTTTGCAGCACCATAGAACCCTACCTTCTAGTCTTTGAGTCATCATCCTTTCAAGACCTTGTGCCCTTATCTTTTGACTCCATATACCCTAAGGCATTGATTTGATCTCCAATGTTGAAGCTTTAGTGTACAAAACTACCTTCAAAACTTTAAATTTTGAAACCCTAACTAACATAACTAACCTAATTAGGGTTGACGTCATAGTTGAATATTTCATCTTGGCACAGCAAAATTGTGATATAAGCAATTAAATGATGATTTGAAGATTTTATTGAGTAAATCATTGATTGGACTTATTGTTGTCTTAATCATCTCTTTAGGTATTGATGAATTGATGGTCTTTCATAAGCTAATTGATAAAACATTGACTTCATTTTATATCTATTGCATTGCTTATTGGATAATATTAGATAGTCATTGAAGTACTAACCCTTTGAGTTATATCCTGCAAATATATATATTGTATTGTTGTTGTCTTGTTCCGGGCAGGTGTTTTCAATAGGGCATACACTTCATTTATTGGTTGATTAGCCGGACTATCTGACCTAGGTGGTAACCTGTGAGGAGGGAACTCTAAAAATTGACCTTGTATCTTCTGCCTCTTCAAACCCCAGGTTACCAAGGATGTCTCCCCTAGGTTAACCTCCCTAAATAGAAAGAACCTCCCCATCGAGGTGACATTGGGTGGGGAAGGTTCCTATTACGCCAGTTTGATCTTTATCCCTTGGCCTATGACCTAAACTACAAATTGTACAATAATAGGTCCTAAAGGATGATTATAGGTATCAAGATCCAAGACCAACGCCTTGAACCACCACACATGACCTCACAATGATATTATTGTCTATGAATGGGGATATAAGTGACATTATAAACATTTCAACACTAGGTATGTCTTAGGTCCTTAGATATGGTTTATGGAGGAATACCAATACTTAGGTCATAAAGGAAGCTTCTAAGCATATATGAAAAAGAAAAATGACTCAAACTACCACATAGTACATCCTGAGGGCATCCTTGTCTTCTAAATAAGGATATGGAAATCGTTAGAATATTTTCAGTACTAGTTATGAGTCTCGAGACCCTTGACATGGCCATGGGAGGAAATTTTTTGATTGGACCCTTAATTAGTCCTTTTGGAAAACATCCCTTACAAAGGGTGAAAAAAATATAAAGGCATAAAAATCAAATCAAGTAAAAAAACACTTAGTTGTTTCAATCATAAACATCAAATAAACAAAAACTGTGGAAAATAACACAATATTAATAAAAAAACTAAACCATAAGAAAACCATTATACACATGTCCAAATCCATGTATCTATAATCAAAATTGGTCAATCTATACATTTTTTACAAAATGGCACATTATTCCCAAGATACATAATGGAACCTCGTGCCCAAACATGGAATAATGGCATCTCATGCCCTAGATACAAAGTAGCACCTCTTTCCCAAAATGGCACACCACAACTAAGATACATAATATGTTACTCACTGACCCCTTCCACCCTCGCCACTACCAGGTGCATCCCCAAAGAAGATCTTCCTCCTCTTACTCCTAGAGGAAACTCGAGTCTTCTTGTGTCTCATAGTTGTTCACCTTTTTGGAGACTAGAAAAGGAAACAACATTATTATAAGTTTTTTTCTACAATTCTATCAACTAACACACTTATAAAAATTTACTTTATAATTCAATATAACAAAAATCAATGTAGATGAGATTTCAAGTCATGAAGGTGTTTTCCTCCTTCATGATCCCAACTTCTCCACAATGCCTCCCTATAATATTTACAAGAATCAATGCATGATATTTAATCAAAATGCCTAAAATAAATTATATTCATGCTAATTTCATCAATGGATGATCTCACCATGAATAACTTAAGAAATGGTGGAGATTGACTAGCAAAAAGAGCACGTTGCTAAACAGTTGCTTTGAGGAAACAATTGGTGTAGGTTCCATGGGTACATTCATAGTGGATGAAACAAAGGGGGATACAACTAGGGGCATTGGTGAAACTATAGTGGATGCAACAAAGGGAATTGTAGAAACACAGATAGGTGCAACCAGAATGGATGGATGGAACTGAAAAGGTGGTGGGGGTGGGCGAAGATAAACCCCCATGGGATGTAGGATGGGATGAAGTACCATGTGGGAGGGGAATGGAATCCTAAGTGTTGGGGTAAGGTCGCAAAGGACTAAAATCACCCTGTAATTTAGGATGTATGGTGTACATGTTGGATGGATCGGGAAATATGGTAGTGGTGAATGAATGAAGAATTATGGTGCCTTATAATATTTTTGTTGGTACAAAAACTTCAAAATCAACCAAAATAACATAACAAATTTCACATTAAAACAATATTTAACTCGACACATGATACTTGGGAATGGGGTGATCTATCGACCTTGGGTGGACATGGATCATTGGTCTCTAAATTTGCAACCTATAGAATCACAACAAAATTATAATTGATTTCTCATAAATAAATTGGACATTTGTAAAACATCAAATTTATAAAGCCTGCGAAGTTGACTATGTTGATAACCTCCAATTTTTTTGTAGTTGTGCTCTTACACGTGTGATTTCCAAAATGTATATAAGGAAAAATATACAAGACCAATGTACAAGAATTTGCTAAAAGAATAAAAATATTGTAGTTGGGAGACAATCCAAGATACATACAAATAAAACTAAATTAACCACTATGAACAACATTTATACTTGTAAATTATTATAAGTTATAATATTTACAACTTGTTTTTGCTTGAAAGTTAATACATAACATAAAAACCCACTTATAAAATCAAGTGGGTTATATATTTTTTTATTTACAAATATATAGAAGTTAGAGAGGTCCTCCTATGGAAAGGGAATTTTCACCCAACTCAATGTACATGAATTTTTATCCATTAATCATGCCCAATTCAAGCAACACACCTAGTTATCTTGGAGAATTGTTCCTTCATTAAGGTTCAGTCTTATAAGGGTGTCCTATACATTAAATTATGTCGAAGGAATTTTTTTAAGGGGTCGGTTCCCCTCTGCCCTTCATCCTCTGCCAAGGGAATATCAAAACCTGTTATATGTCCATCAACCATGTATTGAATATTTTCATTTGGTAAAATTTATTTATTGCAGTGATGCAAGGACCAACATACCATATCAATTGTCTGATTTTGAGCATTCATCCATCCTTGCAACTATGAAGAGGTTATTAAATTCAAGACTTATTTCTCATTGAAGAGAGATGTGTGGAATGGAACTTTGCACACATCATGCAAAGATGCATCATCCCAAGAATAAACTATCTAGGCATTTCTTTGCATAACCAATTCCATATCTCAAGATATATCAAAATATTGTAAGATGGATGTGTACAACGAATATGTTAACCTAGAACCTATTGACCATGGAGATAAATTTTGATGGTGTTGCAAAGACACCGATGGACCCTAAAGCATAGCAGAGAAAATGAGGAATCCAATTTAAGCAAATTTTAGGAGGAACTGATGCAATTGGGGGCTATATTGAATGGATATTATACTCATAATAATTATATAGGAGAGATAGGGAAGAAGATGAACACAAGGCAAGATAAAAAATACATGGAGGATGTTGTAAGTGTTTCTTTGAGGCAAGCTAGTTGGCTAAATCCATTAGCCTAGAATTGATAGGGAATTGACAAACAAAAAGTCCCATCCTTTCCATTTATAGACTTTGTTCCAATGAAAAATTATTCATCAAGACACTTTTCCATGTTCAATCCCAAAGTATAATTCCCATAGTTTGGATTTTTCCCTATTTCCAATTAGTATAGTGTAAACCACTTTGACTGGTCTCAAGAAGGGATTCTCGAAATTGTAAAATTTTACTAAAACTTGGTAATGCATCCCTTAAACTACAAACCACAAGACATGGGCACTATGAATAACCATCGATGACAATATTAAGTCGAATCATAAAATTTCTCCATCCAATACTAAAATCTATTGAGGTTTATTACATTGGAATTTAGAAATTGTTTCAAGAATTCTCTATATATTCCCTTTCTTCTAGCTTTCATGTGGCAAAGTCCTTCAGAAAAAGAATAATTTTTGGAAACTTTATGTTTCATGCTAATACTATTATTAGGCCCCTGTTACAGAGTGTTGCAACTTCTACATTAGCACCGTTGATTAAAAACATGATTGATACCATAAATCCACTGATGTAGTATCCACAACATCTTCACACTTTACTTCAAGACCTAGTCTTCCCTCGGGTGAATAAATTTCATAACATTTCTTAGGAAGATTCAAATGTACTACATGCCATGAAACCATTAAACTAAATTCACTCAATGAAGCATTGCAATAATGTCAATCAAGATAGAAAACATCAATAAAAAAAGACAACAACCTAGGATTATTTACCACATGTATAAAACAAATAAAAAATGATGCCTATGAATGTGAAGTCGCTACCTTTGATAATAATTAGTTGCAAAGAATAAAATGACCATGATAATGTCATGAAAAATGAGGAAAGTCCCCCATGAATGCCTCGGATACAATTGCAAAATTATTGAAAATGAAAGGATTCAAATATATTCATTACTAAATAACATATAATACAAATATCTTTACTAAGGCACATATGAAAATCCATAACATCGCAGACATCAAGGAAACACTACAAAGGACAACACTTCCATTGAAACAACATTGTCTTTGTTTTAATGCCTTACCTCCTTCAATATGAAGGTAAAATTCTATTGTCGACACTACTAAGCAAAACACCCCAAAGGTAGGGCCCATAACTAATAGTCCCACTCAAACCCACTCCAACCCCTATGTGGTCCCTATCATGCAAAATTGAAAGTCTCATTTTCCTCTCAATGAGGACTCTAGAAAAGGTTTATGGTGGCTTCTCATAATGTGATCAACATGCCAATAACTTGTGTAATAGTGTTCACATTGTTGGCAACTCCACACCATTATTAGGAGAAAACACTTTGGTAATATTGACCTCTAAAGTCCTTTTGGTTTTATTCCATTTTCCATCATAGGATCAAATTCATTTGTTAATACCATTTCTCAACACTTGTCCATTAATAGATCCAATGAAATTATATTATGCTTGCTAAAGGAATTTCTAACTTGAATGTGTTTGAATGAGTTAGTGATGGGCACTCTATACCATTGATTGGATAATGGAGGTAGGGATAACATTTTGACTAATAAACAGAGTTTTCAAGTCTGTAAATTCATGCTAAAATAAAATACACACTAAACTATTTTGATTTCTCATTCATAGTCAAAAACATGATCCATTAATTGCATGAACATATTACCTCTCTCCATAATCATTTTTTTGTCAAACCTTCTCTCAGTGGTGTCAATGGTGTGGAGACCTAGTAGTTTGGTTTAGATCATGGCCACGAGAAAAAAAATATGGACATGATTGGAACATGCCCATAGGTATGGAAGAAATTGAAGGGATATATTTCCATGATCAGAATCACAGAGAAAAATTTTACCTTTGCTTTTTACAATATCCTTTGTGTTTTATTAATGTTTACCAAATTTTATAGAGACCTAACACAACGATCATAATTATACCTTTGCATTTTTGTTGTTGCTGCAAAGGGCAACCCTTTTCCTAGCATAGTAGGGAACCTTCTTAACAAATCCAAAGGAAACCTTCATCGAAGGTGTTCTTTCAAGGAGGCGATCTCTCTCACTTTTTTGTTGGTTTTCAACCATGTATTGAACATTTCCATATGTCCTATTTTTTTCCAAGGGAATGGACATATCTAGTTTTTCATAGTGTAATTGGCCATCATTTACCTTCATTGGTTTTTCCTTGTCACGTCATTAGTTTTTTCTTGTCACATGGTTTCCTTGTCAGTGTCCACTTAAGATTCATTGGTTGGAAATCCCTAATCCCATACTATAACAATTGGTTGTTTTTTTTGCATATATGGAATGGAAGCTCATATACATCAAGTGTGAAACTACCCGTAATGAATTGAAAATTTGCATCTATCTTTGCACTTAAAAATGCCATATGTCCTTCCACATGCCATCATGATGATCTGTTTCAAATCCATTTAGATCAAATGTTAGCACTATCTCCAAGAATATCCAAGATCTGATCTAATCTTAGTTTTCAATCCAATCATATTCAACTTAGCAACCCACTCCAAGAAGATGTTATTAAATGTCTACAAACTCCAAGAAAACAATGTGTCTACATGAGGGAGTTGATATTGTGACTAGTAAATTTGTGGGGGATACAATGTATATGCATGAGGGAATCGATCTTATGCCTAGTTCATTCACAAGGGAGGTAAATAACTCTGCACGACAGGGATTCATCATATGTCAGTTGATGGTTGGGATGTTGAGAAGAGGCAACTAATCCCTACATGACTTGATGGGTATGTTTCATTCTTGATTCTTTGTCATATAGATATCCAATCACCTTCATAGAGAGAAGCTAAGATCCAAGTGGACTTGCAACTCCCTTAAAGTTATATAGAGTAGATTAATATTACTGCAAATATTACAGGCCATTATGCTTCGAAGAAAAGAGCAATGATTATAGAGGCCACATATAATGAATCAGGTCACAAAAAGTATCATATGTGCTTTTATTCTAATCCTTTGAATAAGCCAATTCTTTAAACCACTGATAATCATCTACCGCTCTTTCCAATAGCTCCTCCTAGTGGTCGCTTATCGAATCTCCTATCCAAATATCCCACAATAGTAACCTCCAAATTAATACAGTGCCCCTTATTCTATGCTCAATGGAACCTGTATGCATTTAATAGTCATTTTCTATACCACTTCCCAATTCAAATTTCCAACTCAACGTCAACGCCACCTACTGAAGTACCCCATACCTATTTTTCTAGTAGGCTAGGATTTGATGATACATGCATAGATTTTTCTTTTCCTAGTGATTCATCCCACTGCATGTAAATTTGGATTTACTCCCACTACATGTAAATGTGGATTTACTTGTGGATTTCAGTGAATCTTTTCTTCTACGCAAATTGGAATGAAAGGTGGGCTACTCTTTTTATAATGATTGCTCTCTTCTATTTTATTTCATTTTCATATCAAATTATGATTCCATATCTGGTGTTAAGAACCAATTATCAAAATAGCATAAAACCTTAGAATAAGTACTCAATTCCTTGACAAAGAGAGAATTTCAGATAATAAGTCTCTTCAAGGGGGAAACCTCCTTATACACCACATAAATTTACCAATACAAGATGATTCCAAATGAAAAGTTATCCTTGGTATATATAGAAGACTAGAAGGTACAATTACAACTAATGGACCCAAGCCGACGTAAATAAAATAACAATACTAGTGTAATATACCCCATTTAAGGGGTAATGTGCCACTATTTAGGGCTTAACATGTGGGTAGAAAATAGATTTAGATAATATCTAGAATTAAAAAAATGTACACATATAACATCTTTTAATTTTTCTATATACTTGGAAAAAAAAATTATGCCATTCACTTCTCTATATTATATTGATTTCATCATTTGTTTTCTCATTAAATATGATGGTCATAAAAATATATGTCACTTAGGGTTTTTTTGCATTCCCTTCCCCCCTCCAGGGTATGCCAGTAATTAACATATGGATTTGTTAGTAACAAAATTAGGTAAAGGCATATATTTTTAGTCGTGCACTTATATTATTTGTTTTCCAATTTTAAGGAATTTGCATCCTTAAAATAGATTTTAACTTGCTCTAACAATAAAAATGATTAACCCCTTAATGGGGTGGTCTACTTAGGTCTATATTCATTTGAGACATGACGGGGGGGACTTCAAATAGGTTTCTTGTCAATATTGTCATGTTGTTGAGGTAGATGATGGTATGTACATGAGGTTTCATTCCATCACGTGTGACCTTTAAGTGGATATGGGTGAGGACAAAGGGTTTTCATTCTAGGGCATGTGATTATTGTTCATGGTTAATGGCATTCATAAGGAAAGGTGGTATAAGTTCTCAACTATGCAACACTCTTCTAGTGATAATAGTAAGAATATTTTCATTCTGGTTATTTTTCATGGTCACTTTCATGAGACAAACTACATTGATTATGGTTGAAGGTGCCCTCATGGTTCTTAAGTATGGCTTCTTAGTCGGGCTACTCTATTTTCCCAAGGATCAGGTTATGGTGCCTTCTCTATGTTGGTCTATGTTCATAGCAAAGGGTGGGTGTCTTTAGACTGATGCAGACTTGGTTTTCTTAGTTTCTCCTATTTCAGCATGGGCTTTTCTCAGTCTCTCGGGGTGGGGGATTCCTTCATCTAGTTCACTGGTTTTTTTGGGTGGGTAGCGTTCGTTTCTCCTTTGTCCATGTATGTCACCCTCAACACCATAATTAGTAATAGTGTGTAGGCTTCCCCATTTCGAGTCTATGTGGATTTTATCATTGTTTGGTAGTTGGGGAATCCATCCCAGTTTCAATTTAGACCTTGTCCACGTAGGTTTTGTCACTCTATTTCGGTTCTTCCCCTCTCGATTCATAGGTCTCCAGATGGAAACAAGAAACCCTGAATATAGAATGCAAGGTGTTGGGAAGAGGGGAGCTTCCAAGCCTCCTCCCTGCCCACTCACTCTTAGTTTTTCCCATGGCACAGGTGCAAAATGGGCCATTGAGCAGGCCAAAAAATCTTCCACTCTAGCGCCCCACCATAAATGCATGAGAAATTGTAAAGGTATGTGAATGATACCATGCAATTGAGAGCCCAAACCTCAAAACACCAGGTCAAATAGGAGTTCCATGAATGGGTAACGAACACTAGATTTTCCAAATCTAGAAATACAAAGGCCTTTAGATCCATGGAGTTCTAGTGGATGTTTAAAACCATCATTGCTTTGTCTATGAAAGATGCTCAGGCTGATTTGGACAAACATGAGACTTTGGATCGAATTCGAAGATTGGAAGAAAAAATTATTGTCCTATCATAGCACAGTAAATTCTATGCAATGTTTCCTTCGACATAAGTTTTAAGGTCACCAAGAAGGGCTTAGATGACGAGAATGAATACATAGAGGTTGCAGGTTCTCTGAGCTCACCAAGCACCGGCTCCAATCCGATTGTGCTCTAGGAATACATGAAGACGTATATCAAAGGCAAGACCAAGCTGCATGAGACTTCCAATCATGCAAGTCGGACTAAGCCATCTCTCACTCATGTGGATTTTTCTTCTTTTTGGTTCTTAGCTGGATAATTAAGTTTTCAATGTAGTCTTTTTATATATATTCTCTATATGTTGATATTTGGACAACATCGGGAAGACATTCTCTTAAAATAATAATTAATGATATAATTATTGATTAGTAAATATCATATATAATAAGTAAATGATAATAATAAATGGTTATTGATTATTCAAGGGACACATCCTTTCATGGATGGTCACCATATGTTCCCTATATATGGAACACTCATAATTGTAATAATATATCGATCATATCTCATATGAAGAAAAAAATCATGGTATTAGAGAGGGACTGGGATTGACTCCCTCACAAGAGGGCCCAGGTAAATGGAAAGGAAATGGGAGCCTTTGAGAGTTAGATTTATTAATTTTCCACATATATGGATTCATAAACCAATAATATGGATGGATTCAGAGAAATAGGAAACCATAAGTCTAGATGGATTCAGAAACCTCATAAACCAGTCAATTGCATTTATTGATTGATAAAATTGCATGTTCGTCGTACTGGAATTGCAATTTCAAATTTCCAGTGAAATATAAAGAAAAAGTGAAAACAACTAAGTGTAAAGTATGTTGTTAGAAGATTCAATCTTTTGAGCGTACTGATTGGACAAACATCAGGATAATATATGCATTTTAAGCAATTCATACCATTTGTCATGTGGACGACATGCAAATGACGATGACGTTGGATGAGTTAGGTCAACATTGTATTATTTATGACAATGTTTTTTTTTAACATAAGTTTTATTTTACGCCAAGACCAATATGAGAAGTCACATGTAGGTATGATATATGTGATAGAATAAAAAAAAAATGTATAGGAAATCGACCAAATTAGGACCACAGGACAGTGTTTAAACGGGTAGAGGTAGATAGATTTTTTTCATCATTTTTCCCATTGTAAGGATGGAGTAATATTCTTTCGATGAGAGACGGGGGAGAAACTACTTTAATTACTATATTTGTTTTCCTCTACCTACAAATACACAACACTTTTAAAGTCATGGGGATAACAAGGCTTGATGCTTCTTGTTTCTACAACAAGAGTAAATGGGAGAGCTTGAAGTATCGATTGAGTGCCAAATCAAATGATCATGTTATCTGAAGATTCTTATCAACGTTAAGAGGGAGGTGTGGTGTTTTCTCTCCTCTAGCCGACTAACCCCTCTAGGAAAGCGTTTCCATAATTAGTCATGTGAGGTGACTGAGGGAGTAATGCTTAGTTGGGTACAAGTATTTCCTAAGCCATGTGAGGTGGCTAGGTGTGATTAATACTTGAATCTTAGCCTTTCCTATGCCAGGTGAGGTGGCTAGGTGTGAATGAGGCTATGGTCGTAGTCTTTCCTATGCCATGCGAGGTGGCTAGGTGTGAATACGACTACTTGGAGAGGAGAAACATCACAACATTGTCATGGAGACTATGAAAGTGGTTGTGTACTAGTGGATGACATTGCAGTAGTTGTGTGTTACTGGTTAATTGCAGCATAGTCATAAAGAATGTGGTGTATGATTTGAGCTACCGATGGCATGGTAGTAGTAGTATGCTACTAGTTGATTGCAGAGTAATTAGAGGATTACTAGATGAAGGAACCAAGACATTAGTTTCATGAGGAAACCTCAATATGTCTTGGGGACATTAGTTCCATGAGGGAACCTTGATGTGTCCTAGAGATGTTTGAGGTAGGGATCAAGAGGGAGTACACCATTCCTCACAACCCTCAACAAAATGGGGTCACGGAGAGGAAGAACAGATCTATTTTTGAGACAGTCAAAGTGATGATTCATGATCAACATTTACCTATGTTTTTGTGGGCAGAGACATCCATGATTATAGTGTATGTTCAGAACAAAATTCCTTGAGGAACATGACTCCCGAGGAGGCCTTCACCGGAGTGAATTCTGAGGTTGGACACTTCAGTATATTTGGATGTTCAGTATACATTCATGTACCCAAGGAGAAAAGGACCAAGCTAGACCCTTCAGGTAGAAAGGGTACATTTTTGGGGTACAATGAGTCTTCGAAGGAATACCGGATCTACATCCCTGGTCAGAGACAGATTGAGTGAGAGAAAGAAAGAGATGGTACCTTCTGAGAGAAAAAGATACCTCAGAGATATTCATGCTATGTCATAACTATGAGCCACATCATTGATTCTAAACCTTCCTCTTATGAGGAGGAAACTAGTCATCCAGTATGGAGAGATTCCATGATGGAGTAGTATCAGTCCATCATCAAGAATGATGTGTGTGATATTGTTCTGAGACATGAGGGGAAGTTTGCAGTGACTTCCAAATGGATCTACAAGATCAAACACATAGTTGACGGGAGCAAAGAGAGGCACAAAATGAGATTTGTTGCTAGAAGATTCTCTCATGTGGAGGGAATGGATTATGAGGAGACATTTGGTCATGTTTCTTGATACACTTCAATCCGGATGATTATTTCCCCTACAACATCCATGGGTTGGAGAGTACATCATATGGATGTAAAGAAAACTTTTCTCAATGAAGAAATTAAGGAAGAAGTATACATCGAGCAACCATATGGTTTCATGATACATGAGAAGGAGTCTCATGTGTGAAAGTTGAAGAAGTCCTTGTATCGTATGCGAGGACTGATGGACACCTGATGATTTTTTGGGCTTCAACAAAAGTGTTGTCGATCCCAGCATGTACTACAATATTGTTAATGGTGAGTCCCTGATTTTTCTCCTCTACGTTGATGATTTATTCCTCACCGATACAGAGAGACTTATTGTTGAATGCAAGTATGCGTTGGCCTCTAAGTTTGAGATGAAGGACCTTGGTATGATGCACTACTTCTTGGGACTAAAGTTGTGGCAGAGAACTGATGAGATCTTCTTGAGTCAGGGGAAGTACACATTTGAGATATTGAAGAAGTTTGGGATGTTGAACTTGAAGCCCATGGCTACACCAATGGTGACGAATCTGAAGAAACTAAGTGTGTCTTCTTCCAATTCTGATGAAATTAATCTGACTTTGTACAAACAATTGATTGGATAATTGATGTATCTGGTTAACACCAGACCAAATATTTTCTATGCAATGAGTGCACTTAGCCATTTTATAAGCCAGTCGAGATAAACACACTCGATTGTTGTGAAGCATGTGTTGAGATACTTGCGAGGCACAGTTGGACATGGTTTGAGATATACTTTTAGTATTGATACATGATATGGAAATAATATATTGACTCTGATTGGGTAGGGAGTGCAGTGGACAGAAAGAGCACCTTTGGGTGTTTCTTCACTTTAGGATCTTCTATGATTTCCTGGTGTAGTAGGAAACGAACTTTTGTGGCTTTGAGCACAATAGAAGCAGAGTACATTGCATTAAGTATGCCATTCCATGAAGCAGTGTGGCTTCGCAAGATCCTTGCATATTTATCTAAACATGTGCTGGATTCCACCATTATTCATTGTGGTAACTAAAGTTGTGTGAAGATCTCAGAGAATCTAATGTTTCATGACAAATCGAACCACATTGATATCAAGTATCATTACATCCGAGACATGGTGCAGAGGAAGGAAGTATTGGTATTGTACCTTCCTACAGATGAGCAGGTTGTTGATGTTCTTACAAAACCGAGATGAAGTTCAAGTACTTTCATGATAGACTTGGTGTGGAAAAGAATGCCTCACTCATTGAGAGGGAGTGTTGATGTTTGCAGCTTCCTAAAACATTCTCCAGATCATACTCCTCTGTGAATTGAGTTGATTTGATCTGTGAGGACACTTATTCGAGAAGGAATAAGTGGGACACTTATTTGGGAAGGGATAAGTGCATTTGGGCTTATAGCCCAACGTCCCATGTGGAGAGCACATGAGGACATGTCAAGGGAATTGACCCTTGACGTCACACACTATGGGAGTTGGCCCTAGTGTTTCTAGAGGGTGTAGCCTCTAGAAGTCCACATGGGAGTTCCATGTGTGACAAACCTTTTGCTACTATGGTGGTTGTGTACCATTGGCAGAGACTATGTGTTTCTAGACAGCAGTTGTGTACTACAATGGAAAAATACCTCCATAGCTAAGAGGGAGTGTTGATGTTTCAACATTGGGCATAACTTCTCCTAGATTGGGATGCAGACCAAGGGAGATGGGATACATTTATCATAAAGGTGCACTTGTGGTAAATGGGCCCAGATGTAGTCCTTCCTTGATCATGACAAGGAATAATATGGACTCGAGGTGCTTGAAGTGCTTTCCACATGTCAGATAGCATTAGGCTGACATTCATTCACTAGTGTGTACTTGTGGTGAAAGATCCTAGTGTGATCTTTGTCCTAGTTATGGTGATTTGACAAGGAATAATAAAGACTCAATATGCTATATGCTATTACATGCAGACCCAGAGTGAGCCTGACCTTAGAGAGAGTTAATTGGTTCAGAGGGAGAGCCGTAGAAGGAGTTTCTCCTCGGTTCAGGTGGGAGAGAGACGTCTCCCAAAACTCACAGAAAAGTGTCATGAGTCTAGGGTGAAGTTTGTGTACTTCAGAGACAAGCTTGGCATGATGCATAATGTCTCCCTCTTTGAGAGAGAGTGTTGATGTTTGAACAACATGGGGAAGACATTCTCTTAAAATAATAATTAATAATATAATTATTGATTATTAAATATCATATATAATAAATAAATGATAATAATAAATAGTTATTGATTATTCAAGAGAGATATTCTTTCATAGATGATCACCATATGTTCCCTATATATAGAGCACTCATCATTGTAATAATATATTGATCATATCTCATATGAAAAAAAACAACATTATATACATATTAGTATTATAGACATATTAGTATTGTTACAAACTTTTATAAATATATTAAAAACATATGGAAGATCAAGTATGCTTCTTATCGCTTGATTTCCATTTTGGAAGGCATTAGATATAGCTTACTGTACTATCTTTGTATATTATTAATATATAAGTAGTTTAACTTTAAAAAACAATTAAAACGATAAAATTATAAGAAGAAAATTCACCTCATCATTAAACTATTCTATTTGTTCTTATCTGTTCCAAATTTTCGAATCTCCATGGTTATATCTTGCTTTTATTTCATATCCACCGCAGCGTTTTCGTTTATTTTTTCTCTTTTATTGGTTTTTATTTTATTTTTATTTTTTTAATAGCTGTGCCTTCTCAATTCCTGCAAATTTTTATGTCAAAGTTCAAGTGCATGAACCGGACACAATGCTTTATTGCGGGTAATGTTTTTTTAGACCATTCCATCTTTTGATAGTATTAATTTGGTGTGAAAGCAACGAAGTTCTCTTTGGTGTTATGTGGTGTAAAAGCAATAAAGGCCATCGTGTTATTTGGTGTAAAAGCAACAAAGTTCATACTTATTGGTGGAAAGAAAGTCTAACTAAGCCACACACGCTTTATACAGTCAACAATGGGGATTGATGGTCAACACACTTTTACTATTTTACTGTGGTTGTAGAGTTTCAATATTAGTATTATTAATATAGATTCATCTTAACTTTAATTTTACTAATATAGAGAGGGATCAAATTTTTTCAGGTGTAAACTCTTCCTTCTTAATTTTCATTTATTATTATTATTATTATTATTTAAGAGTTACATATGTCAACCCTACCTTGAATTTAGGCACGGAATCACACATCCATTTAATACTGAGCTGCAGAATTCTACAACCTAGTATTAAATGGATGTGTAATTCTGTGCTTAAATTCAACAGAAAACTAACATGTGTAACTCTTAAATAATAATAATAAATAAATAAAAATTGTATATCTCAACTCTAACTAGTTAAGGAGGAAAAGTTTATACCTAAAAAGATTTGATCCCAACGTCCCATTTCTGAAAACGTTACATGGCTAAATCCAACATCCCGTTTCTGAAAAGGTTGTTTTTCATTAGAGGGGCTCGCCTACGTTAAGCTTAATAGCATAGTATGTGGGCGTATAAGTTAGGCTCAGATTTATAAGGACAGTCTCAAATTCGACCCTGGATCTTCTCTATAACAATTGTTCAATTGTTACTGTTTCTCTGATAAAACACAATTGTTACCGATTCTCTGATAAAATAATATTGCATAAGCACCCTACAGGTTTTGTGAAACTATACTTATGCATCAGTAACTCTCGAGAGTCTCGCTGAGAATAGTCGCTCCAAGTTTTTGTAGTATATGTCTTTTTATTTAGTAATAGCAATTTATTTTAAAAATATTATCATTATATGTGTTAAGTTAATAAAAATTAAAGTTTTTTTTATTTATTTGAATTTAATTTGATGATTAAGAATTTTTGTTTGGATAATATAAAGTAAGAGTTCATTTTTTTTTATTTGAATT
Source organism: Picea sitchensis (assembly GCA_010110895.2). Classification (NCBI taxonomy): domain Eukaryota; kingdom Viridiplantae; phylum Streptophyta; class Pinopsida; order Pinales; family Pinaceae; genus Picea; species Picea sitchensis. Next base: position 81,822 of record SNQJ01S0010163.1, read on the forward strand.
TAATTTGTTGATTAAGAATTTTTGTTTGGATAATATAAATTAAGAGTTCATAAATGGGTTTTAAAATAATAATTTTATGTATGAAATTTTATTTTATTTTTCATTTTCATATGGAAAAAATAATTTATTTTAATTTGTCAAACATAAAAAGGTTATAATTAAGTTAACTCTTCAATTTGAAATTTGAAATATAACCTTTTTCTTCAAATTTGATTTTACTTATCTTCCATTAAAATTAAAAAAAAAGTATTTAAATAAAACAAATAGCAATGCCATCAAATACATATATATAATCATTTAGAGAAAACAATTAACAATACCATAAAATATATTTAAAAAATTATTATAGATAACATTCATGGTTATAACATATTTGCTTAACATATAAAGTTGATGTTTGTGATGTAGTTGTTCCTTGTAAATGTGTTGAATATCATCAAATATACTTAAAAAATTATTATAGATAACATTCATGGTTATAACATAAAAGTTGATGTTTGTGATGTAGTTGATCCTTGTAAATGTGTTGAATGTGTTTCATTTATTCAGTTCCAAATGTGTGATCTGAAATGCTATGAAATGACATCAACAATATTTTTATAAGTTCACTATTACAATTTTACAATGAGATAATGGTAAATCTGTTTTTAGCTTCTGGTAACAGGTTGAACTAGCTACATATAGCATTGAGTTGGTGTGGTTATATATATAGAGAGAGAGAGAGTAAAATAAAAATATTAAAGAAGTTGTATAAACAATATTGGTTTTAGCTTTTAATTTTTTTTTGGTTGTAAAGAAACGAATGACTTACATGCATTTACAGGTATTTGACAGAAGTGGAGTGAAAGTATGCCCCTTACTAATAACTTACTAATAAACTTACATGCAGAAGTGGAGTGAAAGTATGCCCCTTACTAATAACTTATTAATAACAATTGATGGATCAATCCACATTCACTGATAACAACCAATAATAATTATCCTCATTGCTTATTAACAACTTAATTGTAATAAATTTTGTGAACTTTTTACTTAATTGTAAAAAGTTTCTTACAATTATTGGGCAAATTGAAAACTAAAACGTCAAAGTTTCTTATGTCATTTGATAGCTTGGGTTGTTTTATATAAAGAAACAATCAATCTTTGTGGGCGATTCTTGCTCCAGAAATAGAAACTGTAACGTCTGGCACAATACATGGCCCGTGGTTGATTCATGCTCCAGGAATAGAAACTGTAACGTCTGGCACAATATAGATAGATTGGAGAGATTGGTATATAGAAACAACCGACCATTATTGGTGAATCATACTCAGAAATAGAATTTTTAACGCCTGGCATGATACAGAACGAATAGAGAATTGCAGAGTAGTAAATTCGGTTTATCACTGACACCGGTAACGTCTGCAATCCAGTTAAGTTCGGGTTACTTACCGCACTGGCACTAATAACTAACACTATCCGCAGAATTAAAAGTTAAGTGATTAGTGCAGGACGGCCATCGATGTGATCCAACTTCAATGAAATCAATTTCTCAAAAGATTTCAAATAAGAACATTATTCCGGATAAAAAGTTTGAACTCATAACTTACTTAACAACAGAAACAACACATCTGCTGCTGGCCACTAAACCAAACCCCTAACATTATTAAAAACATTAAAATTTTCAAATAAGAACGTTGCTACCACCATTATTAGATGTTACTATGAACATTATAACATCTTTATAAATGTCCATGGCGCCATCTTGATTACGGACATTATAACATCCACGTTAACGTATGAACAATATGTATTTGCTTGAAATTTAGTAATATCTATACATATGTGCACATGTCAATAATAAATCAAAATAGGTTATATGGATCTTATAAAATAATAATAATGTTTTTTTATCATATTGATGTTAATTACTTTTTATGATTATGGTAAATAGTTTTTAAATAATAATAATAATAATAATTTATTTTTAAGGTCACGGTCAAGCCACACCAAATTGGTGTATGAGATCCTTTTGTTTGTGGGACAAGGGACCCCCCTCTGCCCAGCGATTTTACTGGTAAAGTCTACGGAGATATACATACCCTACCCCCCCTTTGGATTTGAACTTGTGACCTCTTAAGAGGAAACACATGTTCTTAACTATTAGACCCACATTGGGAAAAAAGTTTTAAGTAGAATTTTTGAACTTGGAATATACACTCTATCTTCAAAATAAAAGAAAAAGAGAATAGAAAGATATAAAGTTTAAATACATAAAGTAGTGTAAATCTATCTTAACTCTTCACTTATGAGTCATTGAGAGAGATCATAGCTCTCTATGTGCAAATATTTCCTTAAGTTTTCACCTCTAGGGGTTTCATCCCTCTCCACACATAATAGATCACTAATTAGGATATATATGTGTGTGTGTGTCATTTGTCAAATCCATATTGAGCACTAAAGGAATTACACATCTCCCTCATACTCACAAGCACACCATTGAAATATTTTTACTTTCAATTGCTATATATATATATAAGGTCGAAATATTTTTACTTTCAATTGCTATATATATATATAAGGTCACGACCAAGACTGCTAAAGTCTATCAAGGTATACATACCTTACCCCCCTTTGGATTTGAACTTGTGACCTCAAGGAGGAAACACATGTTCTTAACCATTGAAATATTTTATTTATGGTCAATATTGAAAAAAAATAGTGATTAATATTTTTTTGAATTGTCATGTGTCAACTCCTTAAACAATAAAGGAATTACACATCTCCCTCATAATGCAATGTAGAAAGCACCAAAGAGATAAATAGGTAGAGATAAATAGGTAAAAAGTACTTAGTAGTAAAATTAAAGAAAATAATATGATTCCCTTGAGGGTTTGGAATTCCTACCCTAAAATATGTATGAATCTCCTAATGTCATGGACAACATCCCAAACATTTCTACTGAGAATGATTTTTTTTCTATAGAAGACATAGAGTTTGAGATTAAGCAGCTCACAAAAGGGAAAGCTAAGGACGTCGAAGACTACCAAGCTGAAATATTAAAAAATAGAGGGCCTATCCTCATCCCTCTCACACACAAGCTCTTTAATTTAGTAGTTAAGCAAGGCTTCCCTAAACCCTCTATGCAAATCCTCGTTGTACATATTTTTAAAAGTGGGGATAAAAACAATCCCTCTAATTATATGACCATTATGATTAGCCCCATTTTAGCCAAGCTATACGAAATTATTTTGGAAAAGAATATTAACATATGGCTAGAAAGTCATGAAAAAAGAGCTAAAGGCCAAGCTAGACTTAGGAGCTATCATTCAAGTTTGGACCACCTTGTTACACTTAGGATCATTGCAAAGGAGTATCGCAATAATAAAACTAATTTCTTTTGTTTGTTTCATTGAATTTATAAAATATTTTGACACAGTTCCTAAGATGAACCTTTGGAATAGACTAGAAGAGCTAAAAGTTCCTTTCGAGTTGAGAGTTGTTCTAGTAAAATCATATGAGAATGTTGTTTCCAATTTTAAGAACACTGGGGGCCGGTCGAAAGAAATTAATTGTAATATAGGAGTCAAGCAAGGTTGTCCCTTGCCCCTTACCCTTTTTGGCATTTACATTGACAAGTTAGAAGATTGTTTGGAAGGAGCAGGTTGTGTCGACCTGACACTCGCTAGCATAGTAAACATCATTCTTCTTTACGCTAATGATATCGTTCGTATGGTGAGGAGTTGCTATGATCATGAAAAACAACTAAGAATCCTTAAGGATTTATGCTCTAGTATGGGTGTGACTGTTAACTCTAACAAAATGAAAGTTATGATAATTAAATCCAAAAACATTACTTACAATAATTTTGTATATGAAAAAAACAACTTGAAGGAAGTGTATTCATACAAATATCTCAGAATTTATATTCATCACAAGATGAAATAGAACTATAACATTGGGAAAGGGATAAATGGAGGGTGGAAAGCTTATTATGGGCTTGAAAACAATTGTAAATTAGTGAACCTTTGTATATGGGATAAGAAAAAAATCTTCTTTGAGTGTCTCATCACTCCTATTATTTGATATGGATGTGAAATATGGGGGTGCAATATCTCTAGAGAATCACGGAGAAAGATAGAGCAAATCTAAAATAATTGTGTAACTTATTGTTGAGTACACAACACAGCCTAAAAAAAATCATATTTTTTGGTATTTTTTGTTTTATAAGTTTTCGTTCATCATTATTTTTATATTTTTCATTATTTTCTATTTTCAATTAAAATAAACATGCATTTATTCGAGAAAAAAAACAAAAAAAACAAAAAAAAAAAACATGTTTTTCAAAAAGGAAAATAAAAATCGAATATATAAGAAAAATTGAAAGAGACAAAAAAACATTATTTCTTAAAGTACCGATAGGCTTACCAACAGTCACAAAAACTATAGAAAACGCTTTTTCTTTAAGTGTCGACGTCGACACACACTTTTCCTCAAAAGGTCAATAGATTTATCGGGGGTCGAAGGAAAGTTAAGCACTATCAAAGTTTTTAATGAATAGCATTCGCATCGAAATATGCTAGAACCAAAGGAATATTCCTTGAATATGCGATCATGGGTTTGTAAAGAGGTTTGAAGAAACACAAATTTTAAAACCTCTCATACACTTTATCACCGACTCTCGATAAACATACAAAACATGTCGATGGTCAAATTGGTGGTCAACATTAAAGTTTCTCGAACATTTTTGTGAAGCTCCGAAAGAATCTCCGAAGGAATATTATTTTTCAATGGATTTCTAAGAAAGGTTAACACAATACTATGGAAGATGTTCAAACATTTCTCTTAACTCCGATAAGAGAACCAAATCACGTTGATGAATATCAAGAGAATATGCTGAGAATTCTTTCAGGGGTTCGAACAAAAGTGTCAAATAACACATTTTTTGAAACCACTAATACACTTAACTCCCATTCCCGATAAACACACCAAAGTGCGCCAAATAAAATTATTTTTGGAAGCGCTGATACAAATAGAAAATGACATAAATACGTGCCACTGGTCATCAAAGTTGGTTTAAATTCGAATATAGTGGTTCATGGTAATATTTAAACTAGAAAATCTATCGGATCCTACTTAAATGATTAATATTGTGTCTTGGCTTTGGTCCTAGGTCCTTTAAATTTGCACTCAAGTTATTGTTTATTTCGTTTACAATCAAATATCCAAAAACTTGTTGCAGTGGAGTAATCATATTTGAAGATAATTAATCGACTTCAGGGTTGAACCATGAAAACGAAAATTATTTTTTGTTTTTTTTTGTTTTTTTTTTGGGGGGTCTTATGCATCCTCAATTCTAGTTAGTATTTTCTAAATCATATTTTGTTAAAATCTTCTTGGAAGAGGTTTATGTGTAACTTTTTATCATTTATTTTTCTTTTTGATATTGGGATTCAAAGCAATTAAAAATAACCTTAATTGAGTGTACTAATGATTGGTTTTCCTTATAGAGAAAATGTCACCAAGAAGAGCGACTGCCCAACAATCCATGAAAAACACTAAAAGGAAAAGGGAGGGATCTTGGGGAAACATCTACTCCAGTATTGATACAAGGAATGGAGCCACCAAAGAATGTAGAGCCCGTGATCAGGGTACCTTTGAAAAAGGTCTTTGTACAACCATCATTATATAGAGACATCGAGCCAACCACTGGAACAAAAGTTCTCCTACCAACATGGAATGAATTATTAATTAATATTAGGGGTGAATATTACACCACATAAACACCATATAATGACCCGATAGTTAGAGCAATGGATGTCATATTTTTCCAAATCTTCGTAGCTCTCAGTCACATATGGTTGCAACAAGGGATCCTATTTTTCCTTGCATTGAAGTGGTTGAGTGGATCATTATCCATGCTGATAGGAAGAATTCATTATTAATGATGAGAAAGGGAAATGTGTGAGCATGTTTCTTTCTTTGGAAACTACAAAGTATTACAATATGTCCAAACAAGAAGTATTACTCAACACATATTTTCTAACATCATTTCATAGGCAACATGATGTACTCAATATAGTGGTTAGTTGGTGGAAGAGGACAAGAAATTCTTCAATCAATCCATAGGGTGCTACACTGTGGAAAGTCTAAGGGAACCCTATATGTATGTCACAATCATGATTTTTTGTTTGTATGGGGAAAAGGATTTCTCATGGTTCATTGAGGCATGACTGGTGTTAGCACACATAGTGGCCACTATCGGGAAAATGTTCAATTGGGGTGCCATCATTGCTAAGTATCTTAGCAACATAAATGAACAGGCTCAAAACCCTCTACAAAGTGAAGTGCCTTTGTTATACATGGCCTCTTACTTATTATATGTTATGTGTTTTTGAAATGTTTTCTCTAAGATAAATCTAAGATGGAATATGTCAGAACCCCCTGTTCACATATATTTCAACACGATGTGGGAAAATAAGTATAAGAAATAGTATTCTATCATATGTGACCTATTTTGGATCATCTTTATTTCATAATGTTTCCTCCAATCATACACGAGGTTGTCAAAACAAGCAAAGAAGATTCTCTCCCATATTGGCAACTGGTATACCGAAGAAAAGAATAACTATATCAGGATTTTTGAAGCAACTGACCCCCCTCACCTTTTGCTCGCATATGTTGCTGACAAGGTGGTGTTAGGGGATATTTTCTATTGGATACCATTCTTTAGGGTTTCAATGCATCTTTAATCAAATATAAGAAGAGGGTTTCAATGCCTCTTTAATCAAATATAAGAAGAGGGTTTCAATGCCTCTTTAATCAAATATAAGAAGAGGGTTTCAATGCCTATTTAATCAAATATAAGAAGAGGGTTTCCATTCCCTATGGTTTCCAACTTGGATATTATTTCGTTAAGGACACCCCACAGGCTAAACAGGAGGGTCTGAGTCATGTGAAATACATGTTTGATTTGGGTAGATTTAGAAGACATCACCCCAAGGTTTTGGTACCAAATAAAGTTGAATAGGTTGTTGAATTTTTCATAAGAGATGATATTGTATGTGAATGAATATCTTATTACAATGATGAGTGTTCTATATATAAAGAACATATGGTGACCATGGTGACCATCCATGAAGAGATGTGTTGCATG
>SNQJ01S0010163.1:89006-122267 GCA_010110895.2 Picea sitchensis
TATAGATAACATTCATGGTTATAACATATTTGCTTAACATATAAAGTTGATGTTTGTGATTTAGTTGATCCTTGTAAATGTGTTGAATATGTTTCATTTATTCAGTTCCAAATGTGTGGTTTGAAATGCTATGAAATGACATCAACAGTATTTTTACAAGTTCACTATTACAATTTTACAATGGGATAATGGTAAATCTCTATGAAGTTTTTCAGCTTCTGGTGTTGGTAACAGGTGGAACTAGCTACATATAGCATTGAGTTAGTGTGGTTATATATATATATATATATATATATAAAAAGAGTAAAATAAGAATGTTAAAAAAGTTGTATAAATAATTTTGGTTTTAGAGTAAGATTTAAAATTGCTTTTAATTTCTTTTTTGATTGTAAAGAAACAAGTGAATTACATGCATTTACAGGTATTTGATAGAAGTGAAGTGAAAGTATGCTCCTTACTAATAGACTTACATGTAGAAGTGGAATGAAAGTATGCCCCTTACTAATAACTTACTAATAATAATGATGGATCAACCCACATTCACTGATAACAACCAATAATAATTAACTTATTAACAACTTAATTATAATAAATTTTGTGAACTTTTTACTTAATTGTAATAAGTTTCTTACAATTAATGGGCAAATTGAAAACTAAAACGTCAAAGTTTCTTATGTCATTTGATAGCTTGGGTTGTTTTATATAAAGAAACAATTGATCTTTGTGGGTGATTCTTGCTCCAGAAATAGAAACTGTAACGTCTGGCACAATACATGGCCCGTGGCTGATTCATGCTCCAGGAATAGAAACTGTAACGTCTGTCACAATATAGATAGATTGGTATATAGAAACAACCGCCCATTATTGGTGAATCATACTCAGAAATATAATTTTTAACGCCTGGCATGATACAGAACGAATAGAGAATTGTAGGGTAGTAAATTCGGTTAATCACTGACACCGGTAACGTCTGCAATCCAGTTAAGTTCGGGTTACTTACGGCACTGGCACTAATAACTAACACTATCCGCAGAATTAAAAGTTGAGTGATTAGTGCAGGACGGCCATCGATGTGATCCAACTTCAATGAAGTCAACTTTTCAAAAGATTTTAATTAAGAACATTATTAAGATAAAGAGTTTGAACTCATGACTTACTTAACAGCACAAATATCTTAACAACATATCTGCTAGCCACTAGACCAAACCCCTAACATTATTAAGAACATTAAAATTTTCAAATACGAACGTTGCTACAACCATTATTAGATGTTACTATGAACATTATAACATCTTTATAAATGTCCATGGCGCCATCTTGATTACGACCATTATAACATCCACGTTAACATATGAACAATATGTATTTGCTTGAAATTTAGTAATATCTATACATATGTGCACATCTCAATAATAAATCAAAATAGGTTATATGGATCTTATAAAATAATAATAATGTCTTTTATATTTTAATGTTAATTTTTTTTTTATGATTATGGTAAATAGTTTTTAAATATATTGGGAACGTTAACATATGAACAATATGTATTTGCTTGAAATTTAGTAATATCTATACATATGTGCACATCTCAATAATAAATCAAAATAGGTTATATGGATCTTATAAAATAATAATAATGTCTTTTATATTTTAATGTTAATTTTTTTTTTTATGATTATGGTAAATAGTTTTTAAATATATTGGGAAAATAGTTTTAAGTATAAGTTTTGAGCTTGGAATATACATGCTATTTTCAAAATAAAAGAAAAAGAGAATAGAAAGATATAAAGTTTAAATACATAAAGTAGTGCAAATCTATCTTAACTCTTTATTTATGAGTTATTGAGAGAGATTATAGCTTTCTATGTGCAAATATTTCCTTAAGTTTTCACCTCTAGGGGTTTCATCCCTCTCCATACATAATAGATCATTAATTAGGATACATATGTGTGTGTGTGTGTCATTTGTGAAATCCATATTGAGCACTAAAGGAATTACACATCTCCCTCATACTCACAAGCACACCATTGAAATATTTTTACTTTCAATTGCTATATATATATAAGATCACGACCAAGACTGCTAAAGTCTATCGAGGTATACATACCCTACCCCCCTTTGGATTTGAACTTGTGACCTCAAGGAGGAAACACATGTTCTTAACAATTGAAATGTTTTATTTATGGTCAATATTGAAAAAAAATCGTGATTAATATTTTTTTGAAATGTCATGTGTCAACTCCTTAAACAGTAAAGGAATTACACATCTCCCTCATAATGCAATGTAGAAAGCACCGAAGAGATAAATAGGTAAAAAGTACTTAGTAGTAAAATTAAAGAAAATAATATGATTCCCTTGAGGGTTTGGAATTCCTACCCTAAAATATGTATGAATTTCCTAATGTCATGGACACCATCCCAAACATTTCTACTGAGAATGAATTTTTTTCTATAGAAGACATAGAGTTTGGGATTAAGCAGCTCACAAAAGGGAAAACTAAGGACGTCGAAGGCTACCAAGCTGAAATATTAAAAAATAGAGGGCCTATCCTCATTCCTCACACACACAAGCTCTTTAATTTAGTAGTTAAGCAAGGCTTCCCTAAACCCTCGATGCAAATCCTCGTTGTACATATTTTAAAAAGTGGGGATAAAAAAAATCCCTCTAATTATATGACCATTATAATTAGCCCCATTTTAGCCAGGCTATACGAAATTATTTTGGAAAATAATATTAACATATGGCTAGAAAGTCATGAAAAAAAAAGCTAAAGGCCAAGCTAGACTTAGGAGATATCATTCAAGTTTGGAGCACCTTGTTACACTTAGGACCATTGCAAAGGAGTATCGCAATAATACAACTAATTTTTTGTGTTTGTTTCATTGAATTTATAAAATATTTTGACACAGTTCCTAAGATGAACCTTTGGAATAGACTAGAAGAGCTAAAATTTCCTTTCGAGTTGAGAGTTGTTCTAGTAAAATCATATGAGAATGTTGTTTCCAATTTTAAGAACACAGGGGACCGGTCAAAAGAAATTAATTGTAATATAGGAGTCAAGCAAGGTTGTCCCTTGTCCCTTACCATTTTTGACATTTACATTGACAAGTTAGAAGATTGTTTGGAAGGAGCAGGTTGTGTCAACCTGACACTTGCTAGCATAGTAAACATCATTCTTCTTTACGCTAATAATATTGTTCGTATGGTGAGGAGTTGTTATGATCATGAAAAACAGCTAAGAATCCTTAAGGATTTATGCTCTAGTATGGGTGTGATTGTTAACTCTAACAAAATGAAAGTTATGATAATTAAATCCAAAAACATTACTTACAATATTTTTGTATATGAAAAAAACAATTTGAAGGAAGTGTATTCATACAAATATCTCAGAATTTATATTCATCACAAGATCAAATAGAACTATAACATTGGGAAAAAGATAAATGGAGGGTGGAAAGCTTATTATGGGCTTAAAAACAATTGTAAATTAGTTGACCTTTGTATATGGGATAAGAAAAATAAATCTTTGAGTGTCTCATCACTCCTATTATTTGATATAAATGTGAAGTATGGGGGTGTAGTATCTCTATATCTCTAGAGAATCACGGAAAAAGATAGAACAAATCTAAAATAATTGTGTAACTTATTGTTGAGTACACAACACAGCCTAAAAAAAATCATAATTTTTGGTATTTTTTGTTTTATAGATTTTCGTTCAGCATTATTTTCTATTTTCAATTAAAATAAACACGCATTTATTCACCAAAAAGACAAAAAAAAACATGTTTTTCAAAAAGGACAATAAAAATCGAATATATAAGAAAAATTGAAAGAGACAAAAACATTATTTCTTAAAGTACCGATAGGCTTACCAACAGTCACAAAAACTATAGAAAACGCTTTTTCTTCAAGTGTCGACGTAGACACACACTTTTCCTCAAAAGGTCAATAGATTTATCGGGGGTCGAAGGAAAGTTAAGCACTATCAAAGTTTGTAATGAATAACACTCGCATCGAAATATACTAGAACCAAAGGAATATTCCTTGAATATGTGATCATGGGTTTGTAAAGAGGTTTGAAGCAACACAAATTTTAAAACCTCTAATACACTTTATCACCGACTCTCGATAAACATACAAAACATGTCGATGGTCAGATTGGTGGTCAACATTAAAGTTTCCCGAACATTTTTGTGAAGCTCCGAAAGAATCTCCGAAGGAATATTATTTTTCAATGGTTTACTAAGAGAGGTTAACAAAATACTATGGAAGATGTTCAAAAATTTCTCTTAACTCCGATAATAGAACCAAATCACGTTGATGAATATTAAGAGAATATGCTCAGAATTCTTTCAGGGGTTCGAACAAAAGTGTCAAATAACACATTTTTTGAAACCACTAATATACTTAACTCCCATTCCCGATAAACACACCAAAGTGCGCCAAATAAAAATATTTTTGGAAGCGCTGATACAAATAGAAAATAACATAAATACATGCCACTGGTCATCAAAGTTGGTTTAAATTCTAATATAGTGGTTCATGGTAATATTTAAATTAGAAAATCTATCGGATCCTACTTAATGATTAATATTGTGTCTTGGCTTTGGTCCTAGGTCCTTTAAATTTGCACTCAAGTTATTGTTTATTTCGTTTACAATCAAATATCCAAAAACTTGTTGCAGTGGAGTAATCATATTTGAAGATAATTAATCGACTTCACGTTGAACCATGAAAACGAAAATAATAATTATTATTATTAATTTTTTTTTTAGGGTCTTATGCATCCTCAATTTTAGTTAGTATTTTCTAAATCATATTTTGTTAAAAAAAATAAAAAATTATATATATATATATATATGTTTTGTTTTTTTTGGGTCTTATGCATCCTCAATTCTAGTTAGTATTTTCTAAATCATATTTTGTTAAAAAAAAATTGGAAGAGGTTTGTGTGTAACTTTTTATCATCTATCTTTTCTTTTGATATTGGGACTCAAAGTAATTAAAAATGACCTTAATTGAGTATAGTAATGATTGGTTTTCCTTACAGAGAAAATGCCACCAAGAAGAGTGACTGCCCAACAATTCCTGAAAAACACTAAAAGGAAAAGGGAGGGATTTTGGGGAAACATCTACTCCAGTACTGATACAAGGAATGCAGCCACCAAAGAATGTAGAGCCCGTGATCAGGGTACCTTTGAAAAAGGTCTTTGTACAACCATCGTTATATAGAGACACTAAGCCAACCACTGGAACAAAAGTTCTCCTACCAACATGGAATGAATTATTAATTAATATTAGGGGTGAATATTACACCACATAAACACCACACAATGACCCCATAGTTAGAGCAATGGATGTCATATTTTTCCAAATCTTCGTAGCTCTCAATCACATATGGTTGCAACAAGGGATCCTATTTTTCCTTGCATTGAAGTGTTGGAGTGGATCATTATCCATGCTGACAAGAAGAATTCATTATTAATGATGAGAAAGGGAAATGTGTGAGCATGTTTCTTTCTTTGGAAACTACGAAGTATTACAATATGTCCAAACAAGAAGTATTACTCAACACATATTTTCTAACATCATTTCATAGGCAACATGATGTACTCAATATAGTGGCCAGTTAGTGGAAGAGGACAAGAAATTCTTCAATCAATCCGCAGGGTGGTACACTATGGCAAGTCTAAGGGAACCCTATATGTATGTCATGATCATGATTTTTTGTTTGTATGGGGAAAAGGATTTCTCATGGTTCACTGAGGCATGGCTGGTATTAGCACACATAGTGGCCACTACCGGGAAAATGTTCAATTGGGATGCCATCATTGCTAAGTATCTTAGCAATAGAAATGAACAGGCTCAAAACCCTCTACAAAGTGAAGTGCCTTTGTTATACATGGCCTCTTACTTATTATATGTTATGTATTTCTGAAATGTTTTCTCTAAGATAAATCTAAGATGGAATATGTCAAAACCCCCTGTTCACATATATTTCAACACGTTGTGGGAAAATAAGTATAAGAAATAGTATTCTATCATATGTGACCTATTTTGGATCATCTTTATTTCATAATGTTTCATCCAATCATACCCGAGGTTGTCAAAACAAGCAAAGAAGATTCTCTCCCATATTGGCAACTGGTATACCGAAGAAAAGAATAACTATATCAGGATTTTTGAAGCAACTGACCCCCCTCACCTTTTGCTCGCATATGTTGCTGACAAGGTGGTGTTAGGGGATATTTTCTATTGGATACCATTCTTTAGGGTTTCAATGCATCTTTAATCAAATATAAGAAGAGGGTTTCAATGCCTCTTTAATCAAATATAAGAAGAGGGTTTCCATTCCCTATGATTTCCAACTTGGATATTATTTCGTTAAGGACACCCCACAGGATAAACAGGAGGGTCTGAGTCATGTGAAATACATGTTTGATTTGGGTAGATTTAGAAGACATCACCCCAAGGTTTTAGTACCAAATAAAGTTGAATAGGTTGTTGAATTTTTCATAAGAGATGATATTGTATGTGAATGAATATCTTATTACAATTATGAGTGTTCTATATATAAAGAACATATGGTGACTATGGTGACCATCCATGAAGAGATGTGTTGCATGGGTAATAAATATATTATACTTTATATTATATTATACATTAATATAAACATACTTTATACTTTATTATATATATTTATATTATAAATATATTAATACATTAATAATATTTCTTAATAATTAATAAGCATAATATTAATTATCAATCTAGTAGAATGTCTTTCTAGTGTTGTCCAAACATCAACAGTGCTTCTTAGTGAGGGAGACATTCTAAATTATGCCAAGGTTACCTCTGAATATTATCTTTGAAGAGTACTTGTGGGTAGCTCTCAAATAGCTTCAACATGTCACCATGGCATCCATTACCTCGCAATGCATATGTACCTCATCATGTGCACCCTTGTGACTTCATAGGAAATGCATCCAAGGCTCGTGGGTAGTTCTCAAATAAATACAACATGTCCCCAAGACATCCACTACCTTGCAATGCATCAATATCTTATCATGTAACCCTTTTTCATATTGGATGAGATACACCTATCTCAGTTCCATCCCTTTTTCATGTTGGATGAGATCCACTTGTCTCATTTCCATCCCTTTTTCATGCTGGATGAGAACACTCAGTGCCAACCCTTTTTCATGCTAGATGAGAGCACTCAGTGCCAACCCTTTTTCATGTTGGATGAGTTCCACCTGTCTCAGTGCCAACCCTTTTTCATGCTGGATGAGAACACTCAGTGCCAACCATTTTTCATGTTGGATGAGTTCCACCTGTCTCAGTTCCAACCCTTTTTCATGTTGGATGAGAACACTTAGTGCCAACCCTTTTTCATGTTGGATGAGAACACTCAATGCCAACCCTTTTTTATGTTGGATGAGTTCCACCTATCTCAGTGCCAACCATTTTTCATGTTGGATGAGAACACTCAATGCTAGCCCTTTTTCGTGTTGGATGAGGTCCACTTGTCTCAATTCCATCACTTTTTCATGATGGATGAGAACACTCAGTGCCAACCCTTTTTCATGTTGGATGAGTTCCACATGTCTCAGTGCTAGCCCTTTTTCATGCTGGATGAGAACACTCAATACCAACCCTTTTTCATGTTGGATGAGTTCCACCTATCTCAGTGCCAACCCTTTTTCATGCTGGATGAGAACACTTAGTGCCACTCTTTTTCATGCTAGATGAGTTCCACATGTCTCAGTGCCATCCATTTTTCATGATGGATGAGAACACTCCCTCTAAAGAGGAATCACACCAAGCTTGTCCCTGAAGTACTCAAAATTCATCCTCGAAAGAGGATTGGTAAACACATTCACAACTTGATACTCTATAGTCACAAAACTAGAGCCTCGCTGCTCCCTTCTGCATTATATCCATGATATAGTAATATCCGATCTCAATATTCTTTGACCTGTCATAGACCACAGGGTTCTCTGACGACTTCATGCAACTCTGGTTGTCACACCAAATGAAGGTCGCCTCTAATTTGAGACCAAATAACCCAGAAAAAAGTTATCAAAGCCACACTACTACTGCACATGCTACCAAATACTCGGCTTCATCCATACTGAGCACCACACATGACTACTTCATGCATCCAGCTGAGCCTCTTACTCCTTACTATAGTACCCATCTCCCTCTAGAAATGAACATACAATTCCCTCTCGAGCATTGAATATCAATTGAATCTTCAACCTACTGAATTCAACAATTGTCCTCTAGAACAAGTCTCATCATCCTCTTCTTGTATGTTTTACCTACAAGTCAAATTCATTCCAATAGTCTGTAATTTTCGAAGCCACACTTCTTCACGACTTGTTGCACATGCTGCCACATACTCAGCTTCAACCTACTAAGAATCACACATGACTTCTTCCTGCATCCAGTGGAGCCTCCTGCTCCTTACTGTAGTACCCATCTCCCTCTGGAACCGACTGTCTGACTCCCTCTCAAGCACTGAATATCAACTGGATCTTAAACTTGTTGACTTCATCACTTATCCTATAGAACAAGTCTTGTCATCCTCTTCTTGTACATATTACCTACAAGTAAAATTAAGTCCAATAGTCAACAATTTTTGAAGCCAAATTGCTTTGCGACTTGCTGCACATGTTTCCACATACTTTGTCTCATCCATACTGAGTGCTACACACAACTGCTTCCTGTTGCTCCATGAAACCATATTGGAGCCTAGACTTAAGCAATATGTCGAAGTATTATTCCGATCATAAATACTACCGACCTAATATGAATCTGAATATCCATATAACCTGAACTCATGATTTGTAACATACCTGAGACCATAATCCAATGTACCCTTACGGTACCTCATCACATGTTTTGCTCCGACCAAATGAACCTACCTTGGATGCTCCATATACTGACTCAAGGTGTTCATAGAAAAACATATATCTGGTCTTGTGTTCGTCAAGTTCATCAATGAAACCACCATCTGGATGTATAAAGTAACATCCATGGTCTCTAAAGTCATATCCTGCAAAAACTTCATATTTGATACCATAGGTGTAGCCATTTCCTTGCAATCCAACATCTCAAACCTCTTCAGGATTTCTACTGTATACTTCCCTTGATTCAGAATGATCTGATCCTGTCTCTGCCATACCTTAGGACCTAACAAGTAATGCATCATCCCGAGATATTTCATCTAAAACTCAGCATCCATCTTTAATCTTACGCTCTAAGATGAGATTTTCCACACATGTTTAGAAATAGGTCATCCATATACAACAATAGTATTATCGGATCATCATCCACAACCTTAAAGTAAAGGTTAGGATCTGCACTGTTGTTTGTAAATCCTAATCTCGTCAAAAAATTGTTGATCGTACCATACCATGCTCTGTGTGTTTTCTTTAATCCATATAAATCCTTCTTCAATCTGCACATTGAGTGTTTTGGAGTTGTCACGTACTCAACGGAGTGTTCTGTGACTACAAGGACCATTCTTCCCTATCAGTTTGTCATCTGCGCCACAGGAATATTTTTCAGTCCTTCCAGATGTTGAAAGCCACACACTTTGAGTCTTATGTCCTTAGAATACTATGTGAGGTCCATTCTCAATTGGTCAAATTACCATGACCAATCCCGAGAGAATTTCAGCCCGATGTTGAAACATTAACACTTAAGAATAACTTCTGAAATTACATAAAATATCAACACTCCCTCTTAATGAGGAAGGTATTATATCCGACACAGACTCTAACACTATTTCCATCCACACGAGCTCATGATCATTGACTGTTAGACACACAAATCTATACATCACAGGAAATCCATAATGACTTCACAATGCATCCATGGCTGGTGGGTAGCTCTCTAATAGCTACAACATGTCATCATGAGACTATCCAATTTCCCGCAGAAAACATCTGAAGCCATCACTTCCTCCGAGGCTATATAGTCTTCGAAGTCATCTACTCCATCTGCATATGTTGGCCTCCTCTTCTTCTTCATTACATGGATGTACACAAATATATGTCTAGATAGTATTGCTTCATGTTTCTTCATGTGACTGTCATTATGGCTCCTTCTCAGAGATAGTACCTATGACATGCTCGGAACAAGAAACAAGAACAACAAAAAGCATCTTCTAGAGGAGATCAATTTATCTCGTGCACAACTATATAAAGTGACCCTCGAAATGATATGTATTCTACTAACACACATCCATCATATACTCGATGTCATATGGATAACCATGTTGATTTTCTAGTGTTAAATTAGAAAAGCACAATTTTCTGCAAGTGGTAATTACTTCCAACGATATTACTTTAGTAAACTCTAGAACATCACTAAGTAATTACACTCAGAAAATTTCAACTACTTAGAAACTCCGACCTCTTCCTTAGATCACTTCCCATGTCTGAGAGAGAAAAATATGTGTCTATTGTTGTGTCTTTTTATAGTACTATTAAATTGATCCAAAAACACATGTATATTTGAAAATTAAATTTAAAATTAAATTAAATTTTCTTTCTTATAAATAGTTGGAGAATACCTACATTCCTAATATTTAAGTAATTAGACATTTTTCCTAGAAATTACTTCCCACCATAATTTATGGAATTCTTTCTATAATTTAGGTAGGAGTAAAAAGTATATATGTTGTACATAGAGATTGCAACAACCCCATAAGTTTAACACTCCCAAGACTACTTTACTCTACTCTTATTTTCCTGGGCCCTCCTGTGAGGGACTCAAACTGTGTCTCGTTCTCATACCATGTTGAATTTTTCATAAGAGATGATATTGTATGTGAATGAATATCTTATTACAATGATGAGTGTTCTCTATATAAATACCATATGGTGACCATGGTGACCATCTATGAAGAGATGTGTCTCTTGGGTAATAAATACATGTATACTTTATATTATTTTATACATGTAATAATATAATATATCATATTATTAATTATCAATATAGTATAATGTCTTTCTGATGCTTCCCAGACATCAACATAGGTTGCTTATCATTATCCTTATGCCCATGGAAAATAGGAAGAGGGAACATTTACAGAATATGCACAAAATTGAGCTCAAGTTTTGGAGAGAAAATCTACTCCTAGTCTCATGATCTTCAAAACCCTTTCTCTAGATCAACATATGGAAGTTTTGAATCAAGGGTTAACAACTGAAAGAGAGCTAGAATTATAATCTAGGAGAGCTGAAGAAATTCACTTGAAGGAAGAGATTGAGCATGAGGCCATCGAAGAAGAGAAGAAAAGGGCAGTTTGGGAGCAGGAGCTTCAGTGAAATATTGGGGAAGATTTGCATAGGAAACAAGACGAGGAAATTTCTTGATAAGAACTTGATCAAAGAAGGAGAAAAGTCGAAGAAGAACAAAAAATAAAGGCTCTAAAAGAAAAACAAAGAAAGAGAAAGAAGAGAAATATAAGCAAGGATTAGAGAAAGATTACTAAGCAACAAACGAATTGTTAAAGCAATAGGAAGAAGAAAAGAAAGTGCACGAATTAATGAAAATGCAAGAAGAGGAGAAGAAGGTAGAAGAACTGAAGAGAAAGTAGGAAGATGAAGAGAGATTTAAGGAGCTAGAGAAATCACAACAACCCATAGAAAAACATGTTGATCAATAGACAAAATCTCATCCTACTGAAGTCCCTCCTCTAGATATAATATATTTAACACAGGAAGAGGATGAGGAAATAGTAAAAATAAATACTCCAATAGAGAAACAATTTGATGACGGTATTGGAAAAACATCTCGAGATCTGAATATTGAAGGAGTAACTCAAGAACTGGTTGGAGAAGTGACCCATGAACCTACAAAAGGATCAACTCAAGATCTCACTGAAATTGAGACTATTAATAAATAGGAGGAGGTTGGAATAACGCTTGAGTTTATAAATAAAGAAGAGACTAGCACATCACCTAAGCTTGAGAAGGAACAAGGGGATACTACATTTGAAGCCGCTGGTGGGACACAAATCCATGCTCAAACCACACTCAAGGATATCACTATACCACTTGCAACTCAAGGATCGAGAAAGTACCAACAACAAATAGGTCTGATAGTAGAAAATGATGGTGATAAACCAAACAAAGATTAGGTAATAGACACAAGGGTAGAGCCAATTGAAGAACAAAACAAAGATAGTAGACAAAGGCAAGGAAACAGTCATGGAACATTTTCATACCCCACAAAGTTTGGGAAACATCTTGTTTTGGGGAGATAAACCAATTCTAGAACCATTGGATGAGGTTGTTGATGTGCAGTCCATTGCATGTGACAGAAAGAGGCAATCAATTATGAGAACAATGCAAAGGAAGAGAAAGATGACGGTGGATAATGTTGTGTTATTAATATCCGAGGAGTCTCTGTTCAATTTCAAAAAGGCCAAAGTCAATGAATTGTTGGGGGTAGGAGTGGCAATCTCACACACCACTATAGACAAGGGTAGGGTAGAAGAAAGAGAAGTTGATGAATTGAAGAGAGAACTGGAATCTCTCAGGAATCAAGTACAATACTATAAAGACTTTACTGATTTTGTTTTAATCCTAAAGGAAGACCTTTTAGAGGAGCGCAACAAGTACATGTTAGTGAGGGATGCATTTCTAAAAATATTTGCATATTACATGGAGGAAACCTTATTATGTTGTATGGCATATAAGGAGATTCTCAAGTGGAGCGAGAATGGAGCTATAGTTGTGGATCAAATCAAGTATATCAGAGAAGGATAGAAACCTAGAGGTGGGGAAGATCATGGCATTAGAATTTTCACAAATCAGATTATAACAAGGATGAATGGAGCTTTGAAGTACTGAGTGTGTTTAGCCATCAAGTCGAAAATAAAAATAGAGGAAAAATTGACAGTGTGCCTCGAATCATGGGAGAATATCAATAAGGCCATGTCAAATCTCCAACTACCAAATTTTGGGTTAATGGATGACTTTTCGGGTTTGGAGGAGGTGATGTTCGAGTTCCAAGAAAGTGATAAAAAATATGAGGAGAAAATCAAGGGAATCACCACTATGGAACATCGCCACATGAGGAAGTATTTGGTCACCAAGCTCAAGACTACCGATAGGATGGAATAGTTGATTCCAAGAATAGGGAAATACATGCGGAAATTCATAGAAATGAGGGAAACTCTTAGCTTTCCCATGGATCAACATTGGTTCACATACATGTATATGTGTGAGGATTTGTTTGCTCAATGGGTGGCTTATGATGGTGAGCATGCAACTGATGATTCACCTAGTTCACAAAATTCATATCATGAGTTTCTTTTTAAACATTTCAATTTTGCATGAAGCAAAATTTACTATGTTTAGCAAGAAAGTTTTAATAAATAAAAGAATCGAACAAGGAACAAGGGTTGATGGATTGTAAAAGAAAATTTGAATTACTTTAGCAGATAACTGATTTTTAAATCTTAATTCAGAAGCTCGGAATGAGCCAAGCCATTTTACTAAATTTGTTTTTGTTTCCTCATCATCGTGGACTAATATACAATTGTGTAAATGTTACAGACATCTACTAAGATTTTCAATACTGTTAAGTTATTTGATTTTTATCAAATGAATCATCAGATACTTTTGGTGAAATTTGTTTATTTTTCTTAATAAGATTTATTTCTCTATGATATGGGATGTTGTGAAATTATTTCCAAGTGTCCTTCTATTATGAAATTACCCTTATGCAAAGTAATATGTTAGTAGTAGAAAAAAAAAATTGTATGAACCTAAAACCCCAGATATTTCTCATCCATTGTGCTAATAGGTTATCCTTAACAAAGACTTCTCCATACTCTCTAGATAATTTCTCTTCCGCAGTAGATAATAATCAAACTAAAAAACACTAAAAGAAAACAAAAAGAATGAAACAAAACAACTCTTAAAGCCCATCGAGTGGTTGTCGAATCATTAACCCAAAGGATTATTCCATACCAAACAAGGAGGAGTCTAATTGGGCACATCTTTGGGTTTAATTCCTATTGTTGAGCATTGGGGATCCAACCCCGTAAACACTTATAATCTCAAAATTAAAAGCAATACACCCTATCATATCCTCCTCATAGAAGCGAGCCTTTCCCCCATTGAGAGAAAATCTATGACTAAGTAACTTAGGTACAAGAACAAGATAAACAACATGGAAGACAACGAACTTCCCAAAATCTCTTCATAATTTATCCAAAACCACCTACGACTCAAGTGAGGATGGGATAAAGATCTCAAGTCTTAGTTAAAACATTGGGGAATAAAGGAAGAGATCATTTTGAAAAATAACGATAATATTAAAAATATTATTACATCTAAATTTGAGAAATTATGGTGCGATAAAGAATCAAAGGATAAAAGAAAATTAAGATACTATAACGAGGTGATCAACCATAATATAGAAGATCAAAATTATCTCTCTATTTTAACTAGTGTAAAGAATAAAATCAACATTGCTAGAATAAAAACAAATTATCATGAGCTCCGTAGTGAAATTGAGCATTGGACAGTTCCCAAAATGTCATGGGTTGAAAGAATTTGTCATCTCTATGAAACTAAGAGGATTGAACATGAAAATCAATTTCTATTAGAATGCCTTCCCTATACCCAAATTAGTTCTCAATTTCAAAATATTTGTCACAATACCAACCTTCCTAATCTTCTAACTCATAAAAACTATATTGATCTTGGAATGTTTCTCTTAATGCTTTTCAAGAACAAAAATAAAATTCTAAGGAAATCCAAGTAATCCCTTACCTTTCTTAAGGTCCAATAGACCAATTCTAGTCTCAGTGGATGCTCATCACCTTTGTTATCTACTTCATGACACTAGGTCCCAAAAATCAAATTTTCAGAGAATTTTCTTTTTGTTGGAGAAGAGGGTGGTATGGACTTACCTAGAAGAGTCATTATGTCGCTAATGGCTTCTATGATTAGATTCTTGTGCTAACCAATGTCTAAGGATTGATGAGAAGTCACTAGAGATGATTCCTATGGACACTTGGAAGAAAAAATATCTGCCACTTTGTCTATATTCCTTTTGTTGTGTATCCCCCTCCTCGAGACTTCCTCCTTAGCACTCAACTACTTCTTCTAAGCCCAAACCTTTCTATAATTTGGATAATTATAATTGGCTGCATTGTATCCATAAATATGGCATAGACCGCACCTAAAAGGAACACCTTTGCAATTAATATTTTGGTGAAATCTATCAAAACCCTTTTGAATTTCCATAGACTCCAGTAGACCCCTTCTTAAGTCTAGGCCAACTAGTATCCAGAACAAACCCATGTACCCTGATTCCCCAAAAGACAAATCTACTTCATAGAAAAAACCTAGGACATTTCCAATTTCCTTGAAAACTTCATCTAACCAAAAAAAACAAAACTTCATCTAACCAAAAAAAACAAAAGGAACCCCGAAAATCTAACCTAAAACATGAGTATATAATCATCAAAATCTAGCATCAAAATCAACAAGCCATTCTCTTTTAGGTAAAAGGATTAGGTTTCCCACTTCCATCATTTTTTTAAGGATTCTATCGACTTCTCCTATGGACCCAAAGATTCAGACCATCCATCTCTTAACCAAGGTTAAGACTCGAGGATGTAACCAACAAATGGATCAAAAATTCCTTTTTCTCATTCCTTTATGTTTCAACCTTCATTCTTCTACGTGGTAAGCGACAAACTAGTGTCAATTTCATCATTCCTAGAAATTCACTTAGTTTTGTTTTTTCCCCTAATTGCAAATTGACTTAATCTTGTACCTTCTTGACGCATTTACGTGGTTTTTGCTTTCTCCCATTCTCCAAGTTTTGTAATATTGTGTCTCCTGGATTAGGGTTTGTGAATCTTCTCATAATATTGTAATCCGATATTTTTCTGATGAACCCTTACACTTTCAACCCTTCCATCTATGCCATAGAGAGAGGTTACGTGAAGTTTTTATGTACAACCATGAGGAAATGTAATGTTAGCGCCATCAATTTCATGTATTAAAACCCTATCTGCTTCTGCTAGATCTAGCCTGTCATGTTGCTAAGGGGTGTAACCATCCTTCCATTGATAGCCCTCGAGAGTTGATCCAAACTATCCCGTCACCCGTCTTTTGATGGAGGATCAACTGGAATATGGCAACCTGACAATGGTTGATCTCTTTCATTGATGATCTCCATTTTTTCCTCTTCCAAAGTCTCAATCCCAGGTGACATAAAGGCCATGTGTCTGACAAGGCTCTAGGTGGGCATGGTGTCGATCTTGACCATATCATCTAGCCCTCCAATGGGTCATCCAAATATTCTATAGCCTCATCCATATCAACATCCAAAACTGTTGAGCTATGGTTTAGTTGGAGTTTTGTGTCTTAACTATTGAAGAATGGGACTAACCTGTGGCTAAGAAACCGCAACTCAGGGGTATCTAATCCATCAAAATCACCCGGAGATCGCACCCGACCTGAGCCACACCAACCCTTAACATGGCTGGATTTTTTGTCCCCGCAGGTTTCGAACCGGTGAATTTAACATCACGGAGTGCCTTAACAACACACTTCGCCACTGACTGACTTACACCTCGGGGACAACTATTGAAGAATGTTAAAATATTACTCTTTAGATCTTAATTTTATTTATTTTATAATGATTAATTCACACCCTAAGATATCAAGGAGCACGTGGTTTCATCTGGGATGTGGTTTTGTGACCAATGGTTTTGGCACATGGTATTGGTCATTGTAAGGTTATAAAAGTAAAATCTAGAAAGAGGTGAATATGACCAGTGGTTTTGGCACATGGTATTGGTCATTGTAAGGTTATAAAAGTAAAACCCAGGAAGAGGTGAAAGACACAACAACAACATTAATATCTTTTATTGTATTCATGTTGAGGTAATGATTAGAGAGAGAAGTAGAATTGTTGTATAGGGGTTTATTGTGGTGAGAGAAAGTAGGAGTACTTACCCAAGGATCTTCTTTGAGGTTGGTTGGAATGTTAGGAATTTTCTTGTGAAGATAAGTTGTAAAACTCTAATTTTTACTTCTAGAGAAGATACAATAAAAGATAAAACTGAATGTTGGTTTTCCCATTTGGGTATCCCAGGGTATATCTTGTGTTGATGATGTGATGATATTGTTGTTTATTGTTCTTAGCATTTCCACTGTGCAAATAATTGGTAAATAGAACTTGGTGTTCAGATTACAAATACAAATTAATTTTTGTAAAATAAAATTTTATGGGTTATAAAATTTTGTTAAGATCTTAATCTGGAAGTTGGAATCAAATAAAATTTACATGCTATCAAAGCTAACAAGATCGAAGAACAACTAAAGGACATTGTATTGACACAAGGACTTGCTAGATCTGAGTGACCTGCAAGGTTTTGCAGAGATCTAAAGCAATTTGGTGTACATGGTTGTACTACAATTGTAAGGAGTGAAAGAGGTGAGGTAGAGGTTCTTGAAACTGGCTACATGAATGCATTTTGAGGAAAAGATTGATGGTGCCTCAAACTTCATAACTTGGAAGGAACACATATAGTTGGTGTTGGAGGTGAATGGACTTTTGGATCTAGTATACAAAGTCCAAAAACCCCCAATTGATGTCATTGAGTTAGTTGTTTATAAAACCAAGGATTCAAAGGCGAGGTTGTTCATCACCGATGGGGTAAAGGACCATGTTATCCTGCACCTCACCGAGAAAACATTTGGAAGAGAGATGTGGGTAGCTCTCACTAATATCTATAAAAACTATAGCCATAATCGAAAGATGTTTCTCAAAGAAAAATTGAGGAACATCAAGATGGCCAAGGGAGAAGGGAGAAGGAGTGACTTCATACCTCACTCAGATCAGACAGGTAAAAGATGAGCTTCCAGCTGTTGGTGAAAAGATAGATGATGTCGAACTAGTTCATGTTTCCTTGGGTGGATTTACAAAGCAATGGGACACATTGGTGAAATGCATCATGGCATATGAAAACCTTCCATATTGGAAGCGCTTATGGGATGATTTTTTACAAGAGGATATATGCATGTGATATCAAGAAAGTACAAAAGTAAAGACTGAAGACGAGGAGAACTTGGCACTTGTTGGGAAGAGTAAGTTGAAAGCCAAGAAGAAGGGTTCTAGTAGTAGCAGAGCCACCTCTACAGAGAATAAATAAATTGACATTTCAAAATTCAAGTGTTTATGTTGCCACAATATGGGGCATTTTGCTTCACAATGTCCCAATAATAATAAGAAGACCAAGTCAAAAATGACAGCCTCATCTGAAATAGAGGAGTTTTCTAGCACGTTTGAAGAAAACTTCAACCTCGTTGCATGTATGTCGAGCTTCATGTCTACAGGGGTTTGGTATGTGGATAGTGGTGCATCTTGCCACATGATAGGATGCAGGGAGTTCTTTAGTAGTTTGCATAAGGAGGATATAAAATTCTACATTTATATGGAGAATAATGTGAAGTACCAACCAGTAGGTTGTGGCACAATTACCTTTCAGAGAGATTCAGGGAAGCCTCTTCGGTTGAATGAGATGTTGTATATTCCTGTATTATCCAAGAACCTAGTGTCTATTTCATCCCTAGAGGATAAGGGGTATGTATTTACCTTTTTGGACATGAAGGTGTATATAAGGCCCAAGAGGTTTAAAGTGATTGAGGCAAAGGTGATTGGGATAAGGAAGGGTAGCTTATATCAATTACATTTTGATCTAGCTAGAGCACTAGTAAGTGCAAGTACAAACCTGGGTGAGATGTGGCATAGGAGGATGGTTTATCTTCATCATGGGGCGTTGAACATTCATAGACGTGTCTTGACAAGGTTACTAGATGTTTTTGCAGAGAAGCATGACAAATGCAAGGGTTGTTGATCCAGATTTAGGAGTGGAACGAACTAATTAACATAATGAATATAATAAACATAGAGATATGAATAATAACACAAATATTCAGTGAACAATATCTTCTATTGAATAATGAAATAGGCTGAAACTATAAAACTGCAGAACTGCAACACTTGCTCGAATGGTGGTAGTTGTCTCTGAGAAGAGATGTGGATGCTATGTGCATTTGTCTGAGAAAAATGGATTACAATGAGGCTCCAGAGGCCTTTTTGATATTACTCATGAATGCCAAAAACCTATACATCCAAAAACCTAACCCTATAAGGTGAAATGTCAAAATTCATGTGCGCCCCTATGGGTCAGTTGATGTAAGTTGGTACCTCAATTTCCCAGGGTCGTAACTTTTGCATATGACCTCTGTTTTAGGCGCATGATAGCCCGTTGGAAAGGTATTTCAGATAGCTACACATTCCTCCATCAAACTTTGACTTTGTTTATAGTTTGATTGTGGTGAGCCAAAAAAACAACGTTTAGGGCCCCAAAACGACCCTAGAAGTACAACAAGATGTGTTGACATGAAAACATACAAAATAAGTCAGTTGGATTAAGCGAGAGGCCACCAGTATCCAATTGGAGGATGTATGGGGATTCAGACAACCCCAGAAGTGTAGAACCCACAATTACAATAAGTATATAAGAACGTGCTGAACAAAAACGGACGAGAGGAGCCAAATGGAATAGGTGGGTGGCCACCAATATCCACCTAGATTAGTTGTGCCATGGGAAAATATGAAAAGGGTGTCTTCCCACCTAGCACCAGTATATCCAAGGGAGTGTTGGATCTGGTTCATTCAGTTGTATGCAGGCCTATGTCTTCTGAGTCATTGAAGAGATACAACTATTATGTCACCTTCATTGATGACTACTCTAGAAAGACTCGGATATACCTTCTCAAGGCCAAGGAAAAAGTCTTTGGGAAGTTCCAAGAGTTCAAGGATCTTTTGGAGAGCCATATTGGGAAGAAGATAAAGGTGTTGAGATCAAATAATGGAGGTGAGTACACCTCAAATGCCTTCATTGATTTATGTACAGCTGTGGGGATCAAGAAGGAGCTTATAGTTTCGTACAATCTACAACAGAATGGAGTAGTTGAGTGAAGGAACATGTCTATTGTAGGAGAAATACATGCAATGATCAATGATCAAGGGCTACCCATGTTTTTTTGGGCTGAGGCGTGATACATTGGTGTTTACATTCATAATAGGACACCACATAATATCTTAGGGCACATGAATCCTGAGGAGGCATACTCAGGTGTGAAACCAGATGTGAGCCATTTGTGGATATTTGGTTGTTTGGTCTACTGTCTATTCCCATTGGACAAGAGGATGAAGCTAGACCCATAGAAGGGGATTCTCACTGGCTACAATGAAACCTCTAAATCCTACATAATATATGTACCTACGTTCATGAAAGTTGTTGTGTGTATAGATGTATAGTTTGAGGAGGATCAAGCCTTGAGGAGATCGAGAGATGAGCCAGAGCATATAAGGGATCAGCTGAGTCGGGAACATGTGAAAAATATTGGAAAGAAATAAAGTATGGATTCACAAGATACAGGTTATGGAATAGGTACATACACTGGTAGGAAGTTGACATAAAAGGATGATGAGGAGAATAGTGATTTTATTTCACAAGATGAGCTCACCACATCTACTATACAACAAACTAAGAGTGTTGTGAACACTATTAGGAATGCCAAGGATATAGAAAATCCTAAGAGTCCTATCATGGAAATCATACCACCACCATGGTACAAATATTATATGGCATTAATGATGGATCTCATTGATGCTGAGCCTTTCTGCTTTGAGCAAGTTGAACAAAAGAAAGTGCGGTAGGATACCATGGTGGAGAAGTACAACTCCATCATGAAGAGTGATGTTTGGGAGGTGGTGTTGAGGCCTGAAGGCAAGTGGGTGGTAGTTTCTAGGTGGAACTATAAATTAAATCATGTAGCAGATGAAAGCGTGGATAATTACAAGGCACACTTCATGGCCAAGGTGTTTTCACAAAAAGAGGGAGAAGAATATGACGATACCTTCTCCCTGGTGGCTAGATATACCTCTATTCGAGTTGTGATCTCTATAGAAACATAGATGGTATGGTGTGTACATCAAATGGATGTCAAGACCACTTTCATCAATGGAATCATTGAGGAAGAGGTCTACATAGAGCAGCCAGAGGGTTTTGAGGTTTGTGGGAGAGAGTCCCATGTGTGTTGACTGAAGAAGGCACTATACAGTCTCAAACAAGCACCTCAAGCATGGTATTCGAGGATCGATGGGTACTTGCAGCAGATGGGATTTCAGAGAAGTGAGGTAGACCCTAACCTATATTTCTTGGTAGGGGAGAGGCCATTGATACTTGTTATGTATGTTGATGATATATTCTTGATGGGGGATGAGGATATGATTGTTGTCTTTAAGAGAAATCTTACCTTGGAGTTTGAGATGAAGGATTTGGGTTTGATTCATTACTTCCTAGGTTTGGAGGTGTGGCAAACAGAGGAACACTTCTTCGTTGGATAGGGGAAGTACACATTGGATATCCTGAAGAGATTCATGATGCTTGATTGTAGGCCTATGTCTACACCTCTAGTGACAAATTGGAGAAAGGTTGATGCCTTAGATTCAAGGGAAGTGGATGCTACATTGTATCGCTAGTGGATTGGTTCACTCATGTATTTGGTAAACACCAAGCCAGATATCAGTTTTGTTTTCAATTCTGTCATCTAGTTCGAGGTGGATCTGAGGAGAGTACATTGGGTTGATACAAAACACGTGCTTCGATATTTGAGGGCTACAATGGAGTATGGACTTCAATATGAGTGAGTCGGTGGAGTGAGGTTGGCAGGCTTTACAAATGTTGATTTGGTGAGATGCTCAGTTGACAGGAGAATTACTTTAGGTTGTTTCTTTAGTTTGGGATCAGGTGTTGTTTCTTCGTTCAATCGAAAGAAAAATTTAGTGGCATTGAGCTCTGTGGAGTTGGAGTACATGGCAACAAGTACAAATGCATGTGAGGCTATTTGGATATGAAATCTACTTATGGCACTATGATCTGAATTTATGAGCATAATGAAATGAATAACAGACTGAATACAATAGCACAAAGATATGGATAAAAACAACAGATATCATGTGAGCAATAACTTCTATTGAATAAATAAAATAGGCTGAAACTGTAAAACTGCAGAACTGAAAACAACTTGCTTGATTGGTGGTAGTTATCTCTGATAAGAGATGTGGTTTCTATGTGCAACGGTCTGAGCATAATGATTACAATGAGGCTCCATAGGACTTTTTAACATTACTCATGAATGCCAAAACCCTAGACATCCAAAAAACTAACCCTAGGAGATGAAACGTCAAAAGTTATGTGGGCCATGATGGGTAAGTTAGTACCTCAACTTCCCAAGGTCGTAAATTTTGCATATGAACTTTGTTTTAGGCACATGATAGCCCATTGGAAAATTATTTTCGAGAACTACACATTATGTCGTCAAACTCTAACTCTATCTACAGTTGGACTGTGTCATGGCAAAAAAAACATTGTTTAGGGCCCCAAAACGGCCCTGGAAGTACAAAAAGATGTGTTGACATGAAAAATTCCAAAATAAGCCAGTTGGATTAGGTTGGTGGCCACCAATATCCACCTGGAAGCTGTGTAGGGATTTAGACATCCTCGGAAGTGTAAAACCCACAATTACAAAGAATTACAGAAGAACGTGTTGAACTAAAAACTGTCAAGAGGATCCAGTTGGAATAGGTGGGTGGCCACCAATATCCACCTAGATCATTCCTCCCCCCTTAGGAAGCAATTATCTCCATTGCATTGAGTGCACCCATTAGGTGAGGAAATTTATGCCGAATTTGGCTCCGGGTGAGCCACTTGCCTTGGTGTAGGGGTTTCCCTGCGTTGACAACCCGATAAATATGGATCCTTTGTTGGCGAGTGCCCTTGAAATGCATGTCCACTATATGATCAGTGGATGCCTATTCCATGCATTCAGTGTTTAGCTCTGTTGGTGTTAACTATTCTATGATCTTTGAGGTGTCCAATAATGGTGGAAATATGGCCAGAGGAGGTCCACATTGAACACTTGGTGCAATCCAAGGAAGGGGGGAGTGTTTAGCTCAAAATCATTGTCACCCACATCCTTGGTGATGGTCTAAGGCCCATAGCAAAGTGGATGAAGATTCCGATGTGGACTTGTAAGGAATTCTTTCTAAAAATGTAACCAGACCTTATCTCCCACCTAAAACTTGTGCAGTACCCGGTGTTGATCATTGCATTGCTTGTACTTAGCATTGGCTTTCTACAAAATCTCATGGACCTATTGTTGGATGTTTTGAATCCACTCAATGAATCTAATGGATTTTTCAGCCTCAGACTAAACATGGGAAGAATATGTATGTGTTGTTGCAATAGGTAGTGCAACATCAATGGGACCCAAGGGTTGGAATCCCAGCCCCACCTGAAAGGGGATATGGCTGATGGAGCTATGGAGAGACATGTTGTAGATGTGTTGAACATATGGAAGACTTTCATCCCATGTACGCAGATTTTTAGAGTTATACATGTGCAGGATGTGCACAATCATTCTATCGATGACCTCTATTTGGCCATCAGTTTGAAGGTGGAAGCAAGTGGATTTAGTGATCTTGGTGTCTAACAGTGACTAGAGACTCGACCAAAATGTGTTGAGGAACCTATTGTCCCGATCATATATGATGGTCTCTGGTATCCAAAAATGGACCCACACTCGTTCGAAGAAGAGCTTGGCAGTATCTGTCTCTTTGATGCTATTTTTTGAAGGCTATGAGAATGGCCATCTTTGAAAACCGATCAACAACCAAAAATACTCAATCATTGCCTTGCTTGGTGGACAGAAGGTCAAACATGTAATCCATCGACATGGATTTCCAAGGCCTCTCGGGAGTAGGAAGAGGGGTGTATAATACTTTCTTCTTGATGGTTGTCTTCGTAATAGCATAGGAAGTGCAAGATCTGATATACTTGCTGACGTCCTATCAAAGTTTTGGCCAATAATTTTTTTTTTTCTGTAGAACGACCACAATTTTATCCACGTCAAAATGTCTTTCCATCCGGCTGTAGTGAGCCTCCCAAATCATCTTTACACGCTTGATTGCAAGAACATAGAGATGGCCCAGATGGAATAACATTTCATCTTGAATGTGAAAATCAGTGATATTTGTGCCTGTACCCAAGAGCTGATAGGTGGTGGAAAAGTCTAGATCTTGCTAATAAAATTGGGGCCACTCAGATGCCTCATGCCCACAAAAATGGAGATACAAGATTCTTGATTGTAGGCCTATGTCTACACCTCTAGTGACAAATTGGAGAAAGGTTGATGCCTTAGATTCAAGGGCAGTGGATGCTACATTGTATCGCTAGTGGATTGGTTCACTCATGTATTTGGTAAACACCAAGCCAGATATCAGTTTTGTTTTCAATTCTGTCATCTAGTTCGAGGTGGATCCGAGGAGAGTACATTGGGTTGATACAAAACACGTGCTTCGATATTTGAGGGCTACAATGGAGTATGGAATTCAATATGAGTGAGTAGGTGGAGTGAGGTTGGCAGGATTTACAAATGTTCATTGGGTGAGATGCTCAGTTGACAGGAGGAGTAGTTTAGGTTGTTTCTTTAGTTTGGGATTAGGTGTTGTTTCTTGGTTCAATCGGAATAAAAAGTCAGTGGCATTGAGCTCTGTGGAGATGGAGTACATGGTAACAAGTACAAATGCATGTGAGGCTATTTGGCTATGAAAGATACTCATGGCACTATGATCCGGATTTATGAGTGAAATGAAATGAATAATAGACTGAATACAATAACACATAGATATGGAGAACAACAAAAGATATCCAGTGAACAATAAATTCTATTGAATAAATAAAATAGGCTGAAACTGTAAAAATGCAGAACTAAAAACAACTTGCTCAACTGGTGGTAGTTATCTCTGAGAAGCGATGTGGTTTCTATGTGCATCAATATGAGCAAATGATTACAATGAGGCTCCATAGGCCTTTTTAACATTACTCATGAATTCCAAAACCCTAGACATCCAAAAAAATAACCCTAGGAGATGAAACATCAAAAGTTATGTGGGTCCCGATGGGTAAGTTGGTACCTTAACTTCCCAAGGTCGTAAATTTTGCATACAACATTTTTTTAGGCACGTGATAGCCCATTGGAAAGGTATTTTCAAGAACTACACATCATGTCTACAAACTCTAACTCTGTCTACAATTTGACTATGGCATACGAAAAAAAACATTGTTTAGGGCGCCAAAATGACCTTGGAAGTACAAAAAGATGTACTAACATGAAAAATTCCAAAATAATCTAGTTGGATTAGGTTGGCGGCCACCAATCTCTGCCTGGAAGCTATGTAGGGATTTAGACATCCTCAAAAGTGTAAAACCCACAATTACAAAGAATTAAATAAGAACGTGTTGAACTAAAAACTGTCAAGAGGATCCAGTTGGAATAGGTGGGTGGCCACCAATATCCACCTAGATCAGTCCTCCCCCCTTAGGAAGCAATTATCTCCATTGCATTGAGTGCACCCATCAGGTGAGGAAATTTCTGCCAAATTTGGCTTCGGGTGAGACACTTTCCTTGGTGCAGGAGCTGCCCTGTGTTGACAACCCGATAAATATGGATCCTTTGTTGGCGAGTGCCCTTGAATTGTGTGTCCACTATATCATCAATGGATGCCTATTCCATGCAGTGAGGGTTTATCTATGCTAGTGCTAACTATTCTGCGATCTCCGAGGTGTCCAATAATGGTGGGAAAATGGCCAGAGGAGGTCCACATTGAACACTTGGTGAAATCCAAGGAAGGGGGGAGTGTTTAGCTCAAAAGCATTGTCACCCATATCCTTGGTGATATTCTAAGGCCCATAACGAAGTGGACAAAGATTTTGATGGGGCCCTATAAGGCATTCTTTTTGCAATTGTAACCAGACCTTATCTCCCACCTGAAACTTGTGCGGTACCTGCTATTGATCATGACATTTCTTGTACTTAGCATTGGATTTCTACAAACTCTCATGGACTTGTTTTCGGATGTGCTAAATCCACTCAATGAATCTAGTGGATTTGTCGGCCTCAGACTAAACATGGGAAGAATATGTATGTTTTTTTTCAATAGGTAGTGAAACATCAATGGGACCCAAGGGTTGGAATCCCAACCCCACCTGAAAGGGGATATGGACGATGGAGCTATGGAGAGTCATGTTGTAGCTATGTTGAACATAGGGAATAATTTCATCTCATGTACGTGGATGCTTAGAGTTGTACATGTGCAGGATGTGCACAATCATTCGATTGACGACCTCTGTTTGGCCATCGGTTTGACGGTGAAAGGAAGTGGATTTAGTGAGCTTGGTATCCAACAATGACCAAAGACTCGACCAAAATGTGTTGAGGAACCTATTGTACCAATCGGAGATGATGGTCTGTGGTATCCAAAAATGGACCCACACTCGTTCGAAGAAGAGCTTGGCAGTATCTGTCGCTCTGATGTTCTTTTTGCAGGTTGTGAGAATGGCCATATTTGAAAACCGATCAACCACCACAAATACACAATCATTTCCTTGCTTGGTGGGTGGAAGGTCAGACATGCAATCCATCGATATGGATTCCCAAGGCCTCTTGGGAGTAGGAAGAGGGGTATATAATCATTTCTTCTTGATGGTTGGCTTCGTAATAGCACAGGAAGTGCGAGATCTGATATACTTGTTGATGTCCTATCGAAGTTTTGGCCAATAAAAATGTTTCTGTAGAACGACCACAGTTTTATCCATGCCAAAATGTCTTGTCATCCGACTGTAGTGAGCCTCCCAAATCATCTTTACACTCTTTCTTGTAGGAACACAGAGATGGCCTAGATGGCATAACAATTCGTCCTGAATGTGAAAATCGGTGATATTTGCGCCTATACCCAAGAGTTGATAGGTGGTGGCGAATTCTAGATCTTACTGATAAAATTGGGGCCACACCGATGCCTCATGCCCATAGGAATGGAGCACGGTGGTGAGTGAAACCATGAGAGGTCGACTGAGGCATTCAGTGACATGATTTGTGCTACCTGTATTATACTTGATGTTGCGATGGAACTGTTACAGGTAGGTGGACCACTTCTGATGGTAGTCGATCTGCAACTTCCCCTGTGTCTGTATGAACTGCATAGGCTTGTGATCAGTGTGGATTATTGTCTCCTTTCCTAGAATGTAATGTTTCCATTGACGACATAATTGTACAATGGAATACATTTCCTTGTCATAGGTGGGGTATTTCCTGATAGTATCTGAGAGTGTCTCACTATGGTATGCTACTACATGACCGTGATGAATGAGAACTGCACCTACAACATAGTCAGATGCATCAATCTTAATTTCAAATGGTTGTTGCAGATTGGGTAAGGAGAGTAATGGAGTTGAGCACAAGCGATGCTTTAGATCATCAAATGCTCATTGGTGTGCCTTCCCCCACGCTAAATTTTCTCTACCACCTCCCTTGGTCACTTGGCTAAGGGCCCATGCAATATTGGAGAATCCCAACACAAACCATCGGTAGAAGTTGACAAGTCCCGAGAATCTTTGAAGCCCGGTTAGTGTGGTCGGGGCTGGCTAGTCACAGATGACTTGGATCTTAGCTGGATACACATGTACCCCATGCTCATCAATAATTTATCCCAATTATTGGACCTTGTTCATTCCAAAGGAGAAATTTTCCAAGTTGGCATATATCTTGTGATGTCGCAGAGTGCTCAAAACCTATTGAATATGTTGCATGTGCTCCTCCCAAGTTTTGTTGAAGATGAGGATGTCATCCAAATATACCACCAAAAACGAGTTGGTAAAGGTTCTCAATACATGATCCATCAACCTCATGAAAGTGGTTGGTGCATTTGTTAGGCCAAAGGGCATGACCATCCATTCGAAGAGACCTTCTTTAGATTTGAAAGTTGTCTTCCATACATCAGTTGGTTCGATGGGAACCTGGTGGTATCCATACTTTAGGTCAATCTTGTTGAAGAAATTTTCCCCCTTGAGTTGATCAAGAAGGTCATGAATTCGGGGAATTGGGTATCGGTTCTTGACTGGGATTTTATTTAATGCTTTGTAATCAATGCAGAGCCACCATGTCCTATCTTTCTTCTTCACTAGTACAATCGAGCTTCCGCAAGGGGAGGATATGGGTTTGATGTGCCCTTTTTGAAGCATCTCTTGGATCTAACACTTGATTTCATCATTTTCCATCAACGAGTGATGATAGACTGGTCCATTAGGCAGAGGTGCATCCGGGGTTAGATCAATTGGATGCTTGACTTGGCAGTGTGTCAATACCCCGGTGGTTGAGGAGAAGATGTCTATGTACTCTTCCACAATCCTATCCACTTTCTTCTATTTTAAAGAGAGGCTCTTTGTAGAGGCCATGGATGTGGCTGTGACCTTCTACTTTCTGTGAGCATAGATCACAAAGAAGACAAACTTCCCGATCTATGAAATTACCTTACTGCATTGCTTAGAAGATATTAAAGAAATAGAGGTAGGTGGCGCTACCTCTCGTATTCGCTACAATTGTCCACCCAAAGTAATAATAAAACTATGGGTTCTAGACTCATACACATCTTGTCACTTGCACAAATATGGTTGTCCTAAAAGAACATCACAAACATCAAGGGGAGCAATATCACACAATACCTCATCTTTGAAGGGCTTGATGTCGTAGGGCAGACGATAATGTTGGATGACACAAATATCTCTTCCTTGGCAAAGCTAGTCAATGGTGTAGGGTTACAACTGTGGTGTCATCAGCAAGTCCAACATCTTGACGACCTCTTATAAGATCAGGTTATTCTGACTGTAGCTATCGACAATGAAATGAAGTGAATCTCCCTTTACCCACATATGTGATTGAAGGAGGCGTTCCCCTTCCTCTAGTTCTTCTGGTTCTCTTGGATGGAATTTGGTGGTAGCGACAGTGGCATTGGGTTCGACATTGATAATCTACTTCCATCCTTCTGGATTTGATTCGGAGTCAGAATCTTCCTCTGAATCGAAAGCTTTCAGCTCGACCACCAGTGAATTCTTGGAGCAACATTCTTCGGTGTTGTGCCAAGGGATTTTATGGTATTCACACCATTTTTCCATGTCCTTCGACTTCTCATTACCCTTCTTGTGTTGTGACTTGGACTGGTTTTCCTTAGAGTGGCCATCTTTTCTTTGCCCCTTGTTTTGTAGGTTGGGGTCTCCTTTTCCCTGCTTCAGTTTTGAGGAGTTTGCATATTCAAACTCTCGCCTCTTCTGCTTAAATTTCAGATCGATCTTGACAACATATCTATAATCTATACACAATGATACGAAGTCCAGAAACTCCATTTATGTTTGAATGTATATATGCAGACAACTGCGTTATTTGAGCACTAGATTTCATTCAAATTCTTTAATACCCAATTTGGTGCGCATGGTATGGAAAATATTAGTGAAATATGTTATTGTCTGGTCCCTTTCTTGATGCAGGGTGTCCCATCTTGTGTATTGGTCATCGTAGCTTCCAATAGGGTAGTATTGTTCTTTAATGACATCCCTGGAGGAATCCAATGTGGGGGAGACTGCAAATATTGTAGATTCCTCTATGGCCCTTTTCTCAAAGTAAGTATCCCACCACTCCTTAACATGAGGGATGACCTTTAGGAGTGAAAAAGTAATATTTTCCCTATCAAAAAAATTATGGACCGAAAAATACCCTTCAAGCAGATTCAACCATTTATCTACAACATCCGCATCTATCAGTCCTTCAAATAATGGAATATCAAAATTCACCTGTACCTTGAAGGGGGTTTCATGGACGCTTGATGAATATCCGTCTCTTGTGGGTAGGCGTCGAAGGATCTGTGCAAATTTGTCCATAATTTCGTTCCTTTGTCATGCAAGAGCTTCCTCGAGCAAAATTTTAAAAGGATATCATGCTCCATAATCTTTCTTTTCGTCCCCCATGGGTTTTTGTCGGGATCAACATGATCGATCTTGCAAAGGCTCGACTGGTTTGATTCCCAACTTCTTGTACCCAGATCTTGTCGGGGACATGCACGAAGAAAAATAAATGAAGAGCATATCGCGCTGATACCACTGAACAATATTTATGAGCGAAACGAAATGAATAATAGATGGAATATAATAACACATAGATACGGAGAACAACAACAAATATCCAGTGAATAATAACTTCTATTGAATAAATAAAATAGGCTGAAACTGTAAAACTACAGAACTGAAAACAACTTGCTCGAATGGTGGTAGTTATCTCTGAGAAGAGATGTGGCTGCTATGTGTATCTGTCTGAGAAGAATTATTACAATGAGGCTCCAGAGGCATTTTTAATATTACTCATGAATGCCAAAACCCTAGACATCCATAAACCTAACCCTAGGAGATGAAACTCCAAAAGTTATGTGGGCCCTGATGTGTAAGTTGGTACCTCAAATTCCCAGGGTCATAAATTTTGCATACGACCTCCATTTTAGGCACGTGATAGCCCATTGGAAAGGTCTTTTCGATAACTACACATTATGTTGTCAAACTCAAATTCCGTCTATATTTTTACTGTGACAAGCCAAAAAAACATTGTTTAGGGCCCCAAAACAACAACGAAAGTATAGAAAGATGTATTGACATGAACAATTCCAAAATAGGCCAGTTGGATTAGGTGGGAAACCACCAATATCCGCCTGGAATCCGTGTTGGGATTTAGACAACCCCAGAAGTGTAGAACCCACAATTACAAAGAATTACAGAAGAACATGTTGAACTAAAAACTGTCAAGAGGAGCCAGTTGAAATAGGTGGGTGGCCACCAATATCCACCTAGATCACACTATTTGGTCTGGATATGGATGTGATTGTCATTTGTTGTGATAATCAAATTTGTATAAAAATCTCTAAGAATCCAGTGTTCCACGAGAAGAGCAAGGACATTGATATTCGGTATCACTTCATTCATGACTATGTGCAGAAAGGGGCCGTGAGGTTGGAGTATGTACCAACTGATGAATAGGTGGTAGATATATTCACAAAGTCTTTGATCAAAGGGAATTTTATGAAGTTTTGATAGAAGCTTGGGTTAGTTCATAATCCCTTCCTCACTAAGAGGGAGTGTTGAGCTATGGTTTAGCTCGGGAGGAATTCTTCTTTAGTTTTGTGTCTTAACTATTGAAGAATGTTAAAATAATACTCTTTAGATATTAATTTTATTTATTTTATAATGACTAAGTCACAACTGTCAAAAATCAAGGAGCACGTGGTTTCGTTTGGGTTGTGGTTTTGTAGCCATTAGTTTTGGCACATGGTATTGGTCATTGTAAGGTTATAAAAGTAAAATCTATAGAGAGGTGAAAGACACAACAACAACAACATAAATATCTTTTAGTGTATTCATGTTATCCACGGATCTATGAGGTTTGCTGGGAATTTTCTTGTGAAGACAAGTTGTACAACTCTAATTTTTACTTCTCCAGAAGCCATAATAAAAGATAAAACTAAATGTTGGTTTTCCCATTTGGATTTCCAAGGTATATCTTGTGTTGATGATGTGATGATCTTGTTGTTTATTGTTCTTAGCATTTCCAATGTGCAAATATTGGTAAATAAAACTTAATAGTGTTCAGATTACAAATTAGAATTAATTTCCGTAAAATAAAATTCACTGGGTTATAAATTTTGTTAAGATCTGAATCTTGAAGTTGGGTTCAAAGAAAATTTACAAAAACTATGTTCCTAGGCGCCTAGCAAAGCCTCTTCACCATCTTGTGACCCTTGCATAAACCTTATTTTAGTGCTTGTGAAAACCCTCCATCACAAAGAAACATTTTCATCTCATTCTCATCACCAAAGAGTGAGAAAAATATGATCAACTATGATACACTATGGTGATATGGACCATTATGGATCTAGGTACCAAAATCTATAAAAAAAAATCTCATGATAATCTTTCAGATGGTGTGAAAATCCATTTAGATAAGGTGTGTTAAGCACTAAGAAGCTTTGGATGTACAATGCAACAACATTGTATGATCCAACTAATCTGGAGAGCAACCCCTAATGTTATCTGAGTGAAGCATCTAGGTTTGTAGGGAAAAAACCTGAAAAATGTCAGTGAAGAGGTTGTCTATTACAAAACTTAAGTTGGTGTTTTGTATGACTATGAATAGAAATGTGGATTGGATTGAGAATTATCCGATCCTAAGAATCAGATTTGAATATTGCCTCATATGAACCTTTGATAAGCTTTATTATATATAACCTTGAAATCTAATCAAAGAGGGTGCCTTTTTAGATTGTCATTGCCATGAACCAATAGCATCTAGGATTCAAAATATGAAGTATGAAAGCCACTATGCCCGCTACTTAATGATCCAAGGTCTACAAAATAGTAGTCACATAGTCATAATTGCTAGACACATCACTGCCCTTAAAACCTGGGAGGAGTGCAAACAGATCGACATACGGATATGAAGAGGGAAACTTCTTCCAATGATTGTAGAAATTGAAAAAGGAATTCATGCCTTTCCAAATTAATTATAAATAACAACAATAAAAAATCAAAATTAAAAATTTATATATACTTTAATAATAAGTAACAAAAAATTAATTATAAATAACAAAAAAAAAATCAAAATTAAAAATTTATATATACTTTAATAATAAGTAACAATAAAATAAGAAAATTAACATAAAACACACACACACACACACATATATATATATTATAAAACTAAGTTAAAAAGGGTTAAATGAAATAAAAAATAAAAACTATTCTAAAAGGCCTAAACTAAACAAAAACCTAATAAAAAACATTAATGTAAAATAATAAAAGACAATTAAAAAACAAAACAAATTTAAATTAAAAATGAGCAAGTGTTGCATGGCAGGTTTAGTCCTTGCAGAGGGAGTTGAACGTGTATAGGGTGAAGAGGAATTTGCAAAACTCTGCCAAGGCCTTTCAATCATATGACAAAGTCTCTTTTGAGCCAAATTGATATTNAAAACTATTCTAAAAGGCCTAAACTAAACAAAAACCTAATAAAAAACATTAATGTAAAATAATAAAAGACAATTAAAAAACAAAACAAATTTAAATTAAAAATGAGCAAGTGTTGCATGGCAGGTTTAGTCCTTGCAGAGGGAAGTTGAACGTGTATAGGGTGAAGAGGAATTTGCAAAACTCTGCCAAGGCCTTTCAATCATATGACAAAGTCTCTTTTGAGCCAAATTGATAT
>SNQJ01S0010163.1:123638-136605 GCA_010110895.2 Picea sitchensis
TTATTTTGTATTCACTTTGAATTATAATACACTCATCACTTCACTTTATTATTTACCTTTTAAAATCTCTTAAACCACTATGACTACTTTGACCTTTTAGGGCTTCTAGATGACATATGAGGGTCCTCCAACTTCGTAAGGCCATAACTCTCAAACTGCGAGGAGTTATGTGACATTCCACATACCACCAAAAATGGAATGACATGTACTATCCATCTAGAATAGTATTACCTTTGAATATAGCAAAAATCATACCGTTATCCATCAAACAAACTTGGGTCCATTACCCAAACCTGGGGTCTCCAACTTCACATGGTCATAACTCTCTAACTGTGAGGAGTTATGTGACGTTCCACATACCACCGGAAATGGCATGACAAGCATTATCTATATAGGATAGTTTCCCTAACAAATTCACTATCCTTCATCTCATTATTCCACAATTAGGCATGGTTTCTCTTACTCTGCAAAGCCTCTTCCCATGAGGGCTTTCACCATAAGGGGACCACTTTGGAGTTCATCCATATTTAATTCTTATCAACCATGACAAGAAAACAATGAGTCATCTTTACATCAAAAAATCTTTGGTCAATTACCCAAACCTTTGTGCTGCGGGGCTTTCTTCAAGGGTTGACATCAATGAAAACCAACCTTAATCAACACCTGCACACTCAAGAAAGATTGTCAATAGAATCTGCCAATACATATACATCAAAATAAAAATAAGCCGCAATACATCATCATCATGTATAATCCATAATCGAATCGAAATCACAATGTACCGTAACCGGATCACTTGCACGCAAGTGTCCTCAAAGAATAAGTCAATAAAAGTGTGCTCAGTAGAACGAGATGTTACATACACCCCCTCTTGTTTTAAACTTTACCCTGAAGTTTGTAACTTTTTTTTAATGCAAGTAAATAAATGTATCTGAAATAGATCTATATATCTAATATATTAAACAATTAAGGAAATTCTTGACACATCTCATATGCGTCCTCTCAGGTAGTCGAGTGTGGACTATAGTTGTCCCACTGGACCTTGACATGATCGACTATTTGATGCCATAGTTTTCAAATGCGATGGTCCAAAATGCGGATTGGGTCCGCCATGAGAGCACCCTTGTACGACACCTACAAATAAATCATTTCAATAAAATGTAACAGATCACTAATATAATGTTGTAAAACAGATACATGAAATAAATCATGCATATGCATCAAAGAATCAGTAAAGGCTAGTCGATAAGCCACATGTCCCTTTCTTTCCACAACCTATAAAGGTCCCACATACCTAGGAGAGAGTTTAGCACCCTTTCCAAACTTGATCAAACTCTTGTGCGGTTTTACCTGCAAGAAAACTTCATTGCCAACTTCATAACTGCGGTCAACATGATGCACATCAACATAACTCTTATGTTGATCATGTTCTTCTTTAATCCTCTATCTTATCGATTGCATTTGTTCTTCCATTTATTGTATCACTTCCGTTTCTATTAGAACCCTGTCCTCAAGTCGATCCCAACTCAACGACATCTGACATGGTTACCCGTAAAGGAACTCAAACGGTGCCATCTTAATCACACTTTGGTAACTATTGTTGTATGCAAATTCTACTAATTTCAAGAATTTTTCCCAACGTTTATGTTGGTCCATTACATACATATGCAACATATCCTCCAAAATCTGGTTAGTCTTTTATGTTTGTCCGTTTTTCTTTGGGTGATATGTTGTACTAAAGTTCAGTTGCATTCCCAAGGCCTCTTGGAAACTGGTCCAAAACCGTCTTGTAAACACTGATCCTTGGTCAGATATGATCCTTCTTGGTACACCATGTAATCTCACAATCTCGCCGACAAAAACTCTAGCTATTTCTGGCACCTGATATTTCGTACACACTGGAATAAAGAGTGCACTCTTCATCAGAGTGTCAACTACCACAAAAATCGAATCGTGTCTCCTTACCATCAATGGAAATCCAATGATAAAATCCATCAAA
This sequence comes from Picea sitchensis, assembly GCA_010110895.2. NCBI lineage: Eukaryota > Viridiplantae > Streptophyta > Pinopsida > Pinales > Pinaceae > Picea > Picea sitchensis. The sequence continues at coordinate 125,638 of SNQJ01S0010163.1, forward strand.
ATGACCTTCCATTTATATTCAAGAATAACGTGTGGTTGTAACAATCTTGCTGGATGTCTATGTTCAACCTTCACTTGTTGACATTCTAGACATCTCGCCACATAAATAACTATGTCCAATTTCATTCCTTTCCAAAAGAATAAAGGCTTAAGGTCGACCTTCATCTTCATGACTCCCGAATGAGCCATGTACACTACTCGATGTGCTTCACTCAAGATCAAACTTCTTAATTTGTCGTTAGGTGATACGTAAATTATGTCGTTAAATATCAACAATTCATCGTTGTCTAATGAGTAACCTTCAAACTTTGGTACCATCATGGTATTTTGTCCAATATTATCCTTAACTTCTTTATACCAGTCATCTTCTATCTGTAAAGTTAGAATATTTTCTCAAATATTCGTCTTAAGACGAATTACTGAGAAAATGTGTGGTCTCCGACTCAACACATCTGCCACTCTATTCATTGTTCCTTTAATGTAAGTAATCTCAAAGTTGTATTCGCTAAGTAATTATGACCAATGCCTTCGTCGTGCGTTCAAGTCACTCCGTGTAAATATATGCTGCAATCCACAGTGATTTGTCTTTAATTTGAATTTTTGTCCAATTAGATAATGTCTCCATACTCTCAGGGCATATACAATTTCTAATAACTCCAAGTCGTGTGTTACATAGGTCTCTTCATTCTTTCTCAATTTCCTTGAAATGTAAGCGATCACTCGACCGTCTTGCATCAAAAATCCTCCTAAACCTTCCTTGGATGCATCTGTGCATACCAAGAATTATTTGTCCATGTCAGGGAACTTTAGTATCGATGTTGTTTTCAACAACTCTTTGAGATTTTGAAATGCTTCCGCGCATTTCTCATTCCATACAAACCTCTTGTTTTTCTTCTACAATTTCGTGATTGGATTTGATATCTTCGAAAAACCTTCAACGAACCGTTGGTAATATCCTTCTAAACCCATAAATCTATGTACTTATTGTACATTTGTCGGTGTTGGTCATTCCATAATGGCCTCTACTTTCAATGGATCCATAATGATACCTTCACCAGATATGATATGTCCCAAGTAATGAATCTTCGATTGGTAAAAAGAACATTTCAATAGCTTCTCGTACAATTTGTTTTCTCGTAGACACTGTAGGACCAATCTTAAGTTTTCATCATGCTCCTTTCTCGTCCGATAATAAATCAATATATCATCAATGCATACTTGAACAAACTTGTCCAAGTATTTGCGGAACACACCATTCATCAAACTCATGAATATCCCCAGGGCATTCATCAATCCAAATGGTAAAAATGTAAACTCATAGTGTCTAAATCTTGTCTTAAACATGGTCTTAGGGATATCTTTCTCCTTAATCAATACAAAGCCTCCATGACCCATCCTTCTTTCTAAAAAAAATCACTGGCGCACCCTACACTGATACGTTTGGACGTATAAGTCCCAAATCCAACAACTCCTTTAATTGCATTTTCAACTCCTACAATTCAGGCGTTGACATCTGGTAAGGCGTTCTTGCTATCTGTTTAGTTTCGGGTTTCAAGTCTATTTTAAACTCCAACTCTCTTTTGGGTGGTTAACCTAGAAACTCTTCTAGAAATACGTCTGCAAAATCTTGTACTACAAGAAGGTTTTCTAATCCTTCTGCCTCACCCTTTTCATTTAGTGCTAAGATTTCATATATCTTGCATCCTTTGTGCATGCTCTTTTGCTATTGTAGGGAAGAAATAGACCTCAAGGATACCCCTTGGTTTCTTCCTACAATTACTCTACTATGTCCCAAATCATCTGTCAAACTTAACCATTTTGTATTACAGTTAAGTATCACATCATGTGATTCCAACCAGTCCATACCAAACACTATGTCATAAGATCCTAAGATTGTGACATAAAGATATACCTTTGTTACAAAATATCCCAAGTTATTGCTACAACCCGTAACCTTTCCTCCAACTTTTTGTTTGACACCCTATGCCATTTATATGTATCTGAACTTGTCCTGCTTGAATTCCTTTACCTTAATTATCTTTAGCACTGCACTAGAGATAAATCTCTCTGTATCACCTGGATCTATCAAGATACTAAATTTTTGGCCCATGATCGTACCTGACGTTTCGAGCACAGTGGACTAGTGCTCAGCCTAATGATTGTTCATTGCTACATGTATCCTATGGGGCTTTCCCAAATCTCCAATTGTAGTGGGTCCTGATGATCTGGCTGCTCTGGCCTTCTTAATAATACAATCTCATTGGTAATGTGGCTCTCCACATGTCCAACATCTAGTATTCAGTCTAGTGCTTCTCATCCCTGAAGTAGAACCTAGTTGCCTAGCAGTCTGTGATCCTGGCCTATTCTTTTGAACATGAATAAAATGCTACTGTTGTTGCGAATGACATTGTTGTTGTTGTTTTGGTCCTTTTTAAGGGGTCCTCTGCTGAGGATTTTTTTGTTGCGATGTCAAGAATATAGGTCCTTTGGGTGTATCTCGTTGCCCATAAGTCTGTCTGGCTGGTGTCTAATGCTGCTACACTCCTGATGTCGTTTGTCTAGTCGATATAGAAGGAGTCCTTCCCAAATCCCCACTGTTCAGTTCTTCCTCGGCTATGAGGGCCTTCTGAACTGTATCGTGCAACTTCTGAGGCATTAACATCCTCACCTTCACACGAATGTTGAAGTTAAGGCTGAACAAAAAATTGTTGACCTTTAACTTCTTCGTGTTCAGATGTGGAGCATACCTAAGTAGCTCCATGAACTTAGCCTCATACTCCGGCACCATATAACTCCCCTTTCGTAAGGCGTTGAACTCATAAGCTGACGCTTAATGAATTCCTAGGACAAATACCACTCCTAGAATCATTCCTTGAACAATTCCCATGACACATCTTTGACGACCATGTTTAGTTGGGATAAGAGTGTCTTCCACCAAAGTAGAGCACTCCCCTTCATCTGAAAGACTGCCATGCATAAATTCATGTTGGAGGTGTAATCGCGAAGTGCGAATCACATCACCATGTTCTCCAACCATGCGTCAACGACTAAGTCATTCGTGGCACCCCAGAATTGGGGAAACTTCACTTTCTCGAATTCTCTATATATGCTACTACTACTAGTTGGAGTGCACTGTGAACCCTCATTGGGAACAACCGTTCTGCCCTCATATCGATCCAGGTAGTTGATCAATGCCTCTGACATCCTCTGGAAGGATCTCATCATACCTACCACATCTCCCGCAACAACCTGCTCTTGCTCAATAATATTCTCATCCCCTGGGAGTTAGATCCCTTGGGCATGGATAATATCAAAGGCGTCACACCTCTTCCTACAAAACCAAGACATCTACTTCCCCTGTGTCGTCTAACCATGATTACCTACATGGAAAATTTCAAATTAATTAGGAATACATCTTTTATGATTTAATTTTAACATAGTGGAAGGCGTAATGGTCCAATTTTGTAGGGTTGAACCCACTCTGATACCATATGTAACATCCCCTCCATTATGACATCAATGTAAGTGAATATAGTAGTGGTGAATATTTATTTTTTTAAGCATAGTTAGAATAAGTGATAGGTGACATTAACGTACTTCATTAATACACATTCTATTCTCATTTACATCACAACACGACAACAATCAAATTCAACCTCAATATAACTAATAAATTATTTTCATCACATAAAGATAACAAAGATGTCTACCCACCCAACCTACCTACAAGGTTAGGACCTCCAAGACATATAATCAATGCTCAAGTCCAGGATTTATCTGATTGATTTTGACCATTAAAGGTCTCAGGACAAGCGACTGTTCTGAGGAACATTAAGGTAGCTATTCCCATGTCCTCTTCTAACCTACACTCAAGACTTAGAATTAACAGTAAGATGCACAATCATAACACACCCAATTCATTCAAAAACTCATTATACTAGCACAAAATTTGACAATTCATCAATACTAATTCACATCAAAAGAATTACTCAATGCTTGGTTTCATTCCATTACAATTCAACGCTATTACCATAATACGTTGTGATATGATCCAACCCAAGATAATAGTAAATAGTGAAGTAAGAAATTGTAGGAAATAGTGTAAATTCTTCTATTTATACCGATGATGTTGATGATGATTAATGTCCAGTAAGACTGAATTGGTCTATCGAACCTTAAGAGGGTAAGTGATTACTTGTGAGTCTTTAGATTTTTGTTTTTGTGCTCGAAAATCATTAAGAAAATCTTTCCAAGATCACCATACTTTTGTTGAGTTAAGAGGCTAGGAAGGTTGGTAGTGTGAAAAATATTTTGAAAATGAGATCTAATATGGGTATAGGCTGGACAATCTAAGAGAAAGTGATTTTCATATTCAACCTTCTTAGTGTCACAAAGGTGACACACTCTTTCATCCCATGACATTTTAGGAATTGACCAACGACAAGTTTCACTATGGAACTCATGAGAATTTGTTCTTATCTTAGCAATGCTTATTTTTTTCTTTACACTTGGCAAAACAGATAGATAAGTTTGATCTTCTAGATTATGGTTGATTACATCCTTATAATACTTTAATTTTATTTTTTCCTCTAACTCTTTATCACACCACATTTTCTCCTTAAATTTTGATTTGATGATTTTTTAATAGTGTTTTCTATTTATACTATTAAATTACTCATATAACTTCAAGGTGAAATTCATATTTTTACCTCAGTAAATACATATTCAATACATCAAGGATTAATTTTAAGTATTCTACTAAAATCTAAAGATCCTTCATAGAAAAGTAATAAGGTACTAGGAATAAGGAATTTTATTATCCTAACTAAAATGCATTTTCTTATGTAAAGGTTTCCAATGCATAATGCACAACAATGTTAATATAGATTAGAAACAAATTATGTATATTTAATTAATTACTAACTGAGAATCGAAAGTATCTATTCAAGATTTTTCTCAAATTTCTAATACTTTACCCACATTATTACTTAATAGTATATTCTTTTTAATTCTTAAATAAATTAAAATGTCAAATATCCTTGAATTCTTATATCTAATTACCACCTATATTAGATTTTTCTCAAATTTCTAATACTTTACCCACATTATTACTTAATAGTATATTCTTTTTAATTCTTAAATAAATTAAAATATCAGATATCCTTGAATTCTTACATCTAATTACCACCTATATTGTTAAGTATATATTCACTATATTTAAAGGTATCCATAAACACTTCCTCACGTGGCCATGTACCATAGTGGTGATTCCCTTGATTTTCTCCTCATATTTTTGATGACTTTCCTGGAACTCGAACATCACCTCCTCCAAACCCGAAAAGTCATCCATTAACGCAAAATTTGGTAGTTGGAGATTTTTCATGGCCTTATTGATATTCTCCCATGATTTGAGGCACACTGTCAATTTTTCCTCTATTTTTATTTTCGACTTGATGGCTAAACACACTCAGTACTTCAAAGCTCCATTCATCCTTGTTATAATCTCATTTGTGAAAATTCTAATGCCATGATCTTCCCCACCTCTAGGTTTCTAGCCTTCTCTGATATACTTGATTTGATCCACAACTATTGCTCCATTCTCGCTCCACTTGAGCATCTCATTATATGCCATACAACATAATAAGGTTTCCTCCATATAATATGCAAATATTTTTAGAAATTCATCCCTCACTAACATGTACTTGTTGCGCTCCTCTAAAAGGTCTTCCTTTAGGATTAAAAAAAAATCAGTAAAGTCTTTATAGTATTGTACTTGATTCCTAAGAGATTCCAGTTCTCTCTTCAATTCATTAATTTCTCTTTCTTCTACCCTACCCTTGTCTATAGTGGTGTGTGAGATTGCCACTCCTACCCCCAACAATTCATTGACTTTGGTCTTTTTGAAATTGAATAGAGACTCCTCTGATATTAATAACACAACATTATCCACTATCATCTTTCTCTTCCTTTGCATTGTTCTCATAATTGATTGCCTCTTGCTGTCACATGCAATGGACTGCACATCAACAACCTCATCCAATGGTTCTAGAATTGGTTTATCTCCCCAAAACAAGATGTTTCCCAAACTTTGTGGGGTATGAAAATGTTCCATGACCGTTTCCTTGCCTTTGTCTACTATCTTTGTTTTGTTCTTTAATTGGCTCTACCCTTGTGTCTATTACCTAATCTTTGTTTGGTTTGTCACCATCATTTTCTACTATCAGACCTATTTGTTGTTGGTCCTTTCTCGATCCTTGAGTTGCAAGTGGTATAGTGATATCCTTGACTATGGTTTGAGCATGGATTTGTGTCCCACCAACCGCTTTGAATGTAGTCTCCCCTTGTTCCTTCTCAAGCTTAGGTGATGTGCTAGTCTCTTCTTTATTTATAAACTCTAGTGTTATTCCAACCTCCTCCTATTTATCAATAGTCTCAATTTCAGTGAGATCTTGAGTTGATCCTTTTGTAGGTTCATGGGTCACTTCTCCAACCAGTTCTTGAGTTACTCCTTCAATATTCATATCTCGAGATGTTTTTCCAATACTGTCATCAAATTGTTTCTCTATTGGAGTATTTATTTTTACTATTTCCTCATCCTCTTCCTGTGTTAAATATATTATATCTCGAGGAGGGACTTCAGTAGGATGAGATTTTGTCTATTGATCAACATGTTTTGCTATGGGTTGTTGTGATTTCTCTAGCTCCTTAAATCTCTCTTCATCTTCCTACTTTCTCTTCAGTTCTTCTACCTTCTTCTCCTCTTCTTGCATTTTCATTAATTCATGCACTTTCTTTTCTTCTTCCTATTGCTTTAACAATTCGTCTGTTGCTTAGTAATCTTTCTCTAATCCTTGCTTATATTTCTCTTCTTTCTCTTTCTTTTGTTTTTCTTTTAGAGCCTTTATTTTTTGTTCTTCTTCGATTTTTCTCCTTCTTTGATCAAGTTCTTATCAAGAAATTTCCTCTTCTTGTTTCCTATGCAAATCTTCCCCAATATTTCACTGAAGCTCCTGCTCCCAAACTGCCCTTTTCTTCTCTTCTTCGATGGCCTCATGCTCAATCTCTTCCTTCAAGTGAATTTCTTCAGCTCTCCTAGCTTCTAATTCTAACTCTCTTTCAGTTGTTAACCCTTGATTCAAAACTTCCATATGTTGATCTAGAGAAAGGGTTTTGAAGATCATGAGACTGGGAGTATATTTTCTCTCCAAAACTTGAGCTCAATTTTGTGCATATTCTGTAAATGTTTCCTCTTCCTATTTTCCATGGGCATAAGGATAATGATAAGAAACCTATGTTGATGTCTGGGAAGCATCAGAAAGACATTATACTAGATTGATAATTAATAAGATGATATATTATATTATTACATGTATAATATAATATAAAGTATACATATATTTATTACCCAAGAGACGCATCTCTTCATAGATGGTCACCATGGTCACCATATGGTATTTATATAGAGAACACTCATCATTGTAATAAGATATTCATTCACATACAATATCATCTCTTATGAAAAAATCAACATGGTATGAGAATGGGACTCGGTTTGAGTCCCTCATAGGAGGGCCCAGGAAAATGAGAGTAGAGTAAAGTAGTCTTGGGAGTGTTAAACTTATGGGGTTGTTGCAATCTCTATGTACAACATATTTACTTTTTACTCCTACCTAAATTATAGAAAGAATTCCACAAATTATGGTGGGAAGTAATTTCTAGTAAAAATGTCTAATTACTTAAATATCAGGAATGTAGGTATTCTCCAACTATTTATAAGAAAGAAAATTTAATTTTCAAATATACCTGTGTTTTTGGATCAATTTAATATTACTATAAAAAGACACAACAATAGACACACATATTTTTCTCTCTCAGACGTGGGAAGTGATCTAAGGAAGAGGTTGGAGTTTCTAAGTAGTTGAAATTTTCTTAGTGTAATTACTTAGTGATGTTCTAGAGTTTACTAAAGTAATATTGTTGGAAGTAATTACCACTTGCAGAAAATTGTGCTTTTCTAATTTAACACTAGAAAATCAACATGGTTATCCATATGACATCGAGTATATGATGGATGTGTGTTAGTAGAAGACATATCATTTTGAGGGTCACTTTATATAGTTGTGTTGATCTCCTCTAGAAGATGCTTTTTTGTTGTTCTTGTTTCTTATTCCGAGCATGTCATAGGTAATATCTATGAGAAGGAGCCATAATGAAAGTCACATGAAGAAACATGAAGCAATACTATCTAGACATATATTTGTGTACATCCATGTAATGAAGAAGAAGAGGAGGCCAACATATGCAGATGGAGTAGATGACTCCGAAGACTATATAGCCTCGGAGGGAGTGATGGCTTCAGATGTTTTCTGTGGGAAATTGGATAGTCTCATGATGACATGTTGTAGCTATTAGAGAGCTACCCACTAGCCATGGATGCATGTTGTGAAGTCACTATGGATTTCCTGTGATGTATAGATTTGTGTGTCCAACAATCAATGATCATGAGCTCGTGTGGATGGAAATAGTGTTAGAGTCTGTGTCATATATAATACCTTCCTCATTAAGAGGCAGTGTTGATATTTTATGTAATTTAAGAAGTTATTCTTAAGTGTTAATGTTTCATCATCGGGCTGAAATTCTCTCGGGATTGGTCATGGTAATTTGACCAATGGAGAATGGAACTCACATAGTATTCTAAGGACATAAGACTCAAAGTGCGTGGCTTTCAACATCTGGAAGGACTGAAAATATTCCTGTGGCACAGATGACAAACTGATAGGGAAGAATGGTCCTTGTAGTCACAAAACACTCCGTTGAGTACGTGACAACTCCAAGACACTCAATGTGCAGATTGAAGAAGGATTTATATGGATTAAAGTAGACACCCAAAGCATGGTATGGTAGGATCGACAATTTTTTGATGAGATTAGGATTTACAAACAACAGTGCAGATCCTAACCTTTACTTTAAGGTTGTGGATGATGATCTGATAATACTATTGTTGTATATGGATGACCTATTTCTAAACATGTGTGGAAAAGATCATCTTAGAGTGTAAGATTAAATATGGATGCTAAGTTTTAGATGAAATATCTCAGGATGATGCATTACTTGTTGGGTCCTAAGGTATGGCAGAGACAGGATCATATCATTATGAATCAAGGGAAGTATACAGTAGAAATCCTGAAGAGGTTTGAGATGTTGGATTGCAAGGAAATGGCTACACCTATGGTATCAAATATGAAGTTGTTGCAGGATACGAATTTAGAGACCATGGATGTTACTTTATACATCCAGATGGTGGTTTCATTGATGAACTTGATGAACACAAGACCAGATATATATTTTTCTATGAACACCTTGAGTCAATATATGGAGCATCCCAAATAGGTTCATTTGGTTGGAGCAAAACATGTGATGAGGTACCTTAAGGGTACATTGGATTATGGTCTCAGGTATGTTACAGATCATGAGTTCAGGTTATATGGATATTCAGATTCATATTAGGCTGGTAGTATTTATGATCGGAAGAATACTTCGACATATTGCTTCAGTCTAGGATCCAATATGGTTTCATGGAGAAGCAGGAAGAAGTTGTGTGTAGCACTCAGTATGGATGAGACAAAGTATGTGGAAACATGTGCAGCAAGTCGCGAAGCAATTTGGCTTCAAAAATTGTTGACTATTGGACTTAATTTTACTTGTAGGTAATATGTACAAGAAGAGGATGACAAGACTTGTTCTGTAGGATAAGTGATGAAGTCAACAAGTTTAAGATCCAGTTGATATTCAGTGCTCAAGAGGGAGTCAGATAGTCGGTTCCAAAGGGAGATGGGTACTACAGTAAGGAGCAGGAGGCTCCGCTGGATGCAGGAAGAAGTCATGTGTGATTCTCAGTAGGTTGAAGCTGAGTATGTGGTAGCATGATTCTTAGTAGGTTGAAGCTGAGTATGTGGCAGCATGTGCAACAAGTCGTGAAACAGTGTGGCTTTGAAAATTATAGACTATTGGATTGAATTTGACTTGTAGGTAAAACATACAAGAAGAGGATGATGAGACTTGTTCTGGTGGACAATTGTTGAATTCAGTAGGTTGAAGATTCAGTTGATATTCAATGCTCGAGAGGGAATTGTATGTTCATTTCTAGAGGGAGATGGGTACTACAGTAAGGAGTAAGAGGCTTAGTTGGGTGCATGAAGTAGTCATGTGTGGTGCTCAGTATGGATGAATCTGAGTATTTGGTAGCATGTGCAGTAGTAGTGTGGCTTTGAGAACTTCTTTCTGGGTTATTTGGTCTCATATTAGAGGCGACCTTCATTTGGTGTGACAACCAGAGCTACATGAAGTCATCAGAGAACCCTGTGGTCTATGACAGGTCAAAGAATATTGAGATCGGATATTACTATATCATGGATATAATGCAGAAGGGAGCAGCGAGGCTCCAGTTTTGTGACTATAGAGGATCAAGTTGTGGACGTGTTTACCAAGCCTCTTTTGAGGATGAATTTTGAGTGCTTCAGGGACAAGCTTGGTGTGGTTCCTCTTTAGAGGGAGTGTTCTCATCCATCATGAAAAATGGATGGCACTGAGACATGTGGAACTCATCTAGCATGAAAAAGAGTGGCACTAAGTGTTCTCATCTAGCATGAAAAAGGGTTGGCACTGAGATAGGTGGAACTCATCCAACATGAAAAAGGGTTGGCATTGAGTGTTCTCATCCAGCATGAAAAAGGGCTAGCACTGAGACATGTGGAACTCATCCAGCATGAAAAAGGGTTGGCACTGAGTGTTCTCATCCATCGTGAAAAAGGGATGGAATTGAGACAAGTGGACCTCATACATCACGAAAAAGGGCTAGCATTGAGTGTTCTCATCCAACATGAAAAATGGTTGGCACTGAGATAGGTAGAACTCATCCAACATAAAAAAGAGTTGGCACTGAGTGTTCTCATCCAACATGAAAAAGGGA
>SNQJ01S0010163.1:146541-190130 GCA_010110895.2 Picea sitchensis
CTAGAAACACTAGGGCCAACTCCCATAGTGTGTGACGTCAAGGGTCAATTCCCTTGACATGTCCTCATGTGCTCTCCACATGGGATGTTGGGATATAAGCCCAAATGCACTTATCCCTTCTCAAATAAGTGTCCCACTTATTCCTTTTCGAATAAGTGTCCTCACAGATCAAATCAACTCAATTCACAGAGGAGTATGATCTGGAGAATGTTTCAGGAAGCTGCAAACATCAACACTCCCTCTCAATGAGTGAGGCATTCTTTTCCACACCAAGTCTATCACGAAAGTACTTGAACTTCGTCTCAGTTTGGTAAGAACATCAACAACCTGCTCATCTGTAGAAAGGTACAATACCGATACTTCCTTCCTCTACACCATGTCTCGGATGTAATGATACTTGATATCAATGTGGTTCAATTTGTCATGAAACACTAGATTCTCTCAGATCTTCACACAACTTTAGTTACCACAATGAATAATGGTGGAATCCAGCACATGTTCAGATAAATCTGCAAGGAGCTTGCGAAGCCACACTGCTTCATGGAATGGCATACTTAATGCAATGTACTCTACTTCTATTATGCTCAAAGACACAAAAGTTCGTTTCCTACTACACCAGGAAATCATAGAAGATCCTAAAGTGAAGCAACACCCGAAGGTGCTCTTTCTGTCCACTGCACTCCCTGCTCAATCAGAGTCAATATATTCCTGCCATATCATGTATCAATACTAAAAGCATATCTCAAACCATGTCCAACTGTGCCTCGCAAGTATCTCAACACATGCTTTGCAACAATCAAGTGTGTTTATCTCGACTGACTTATAAAATGTCTAAGTGCACTCATTGCATAGAAAATATTTGGTCTGGTGTTAACCAGATACATCAATTATCCAATCAATTGTTTGTACAGAGTCAGATTAATTTCGTCAGAATTGGAAGAAGACACACTTAGTTTCTTCAGATTCATCACCATTGGTGTAGCCATGGGATTCAAGTTCAACATCCCAAACTTCTTCAATATCTCAATTGTGTACTTCCCCTGACTCAAGAAGATCTCATCATTTCTCTGCCACAACTTTAGTCCCAAGAAGTAGTGCATCATACCAAGGTCCTTCATCTCAAACTTAGAGGCCAATGCATACTTGCATTCAACAATAAGGCTCTCTGTATCGGTGAGGAATAAATCATCAACGTAGACGAGAAAAATCAGGGACTCACCATTAACAGTATTGTAGTACACACTGGGATCGACAACACTTTTGTTGAAGCCCAAAAAAACATCAGGTTTCCATCAGTCCTCGCATACCATACAAGGCCTTCTTCAAATTTCACACATGAGACTCCTTCTCATGTATCACAAAACCATATGGTTGCTCGATGTATACTTCTCCCTCAGTTTCTTCATTGAGAAAAGTTGTATTTAAATCCATCTGATGTACTCTCCAACCCATGGATGTTGCAGGGGAAATAATCATCTTGATTGAAGTGTATCGAGCAACATGACCAAATGTCTCCTCATAATCTATTCCCTCCACATGAGAGAATCTTCTAGAAACAAAACTCATTTTGTGCCTCTCGTTGCTCCTGTCAACTATGTGTAATTGATCTTGTAGATCCATTTGGAAGTCACTACAAACTTTCCCTCAGGTCTCAGAACAATATCGCACACATCATTCTTGATGATGGATTGATACTACTCCATCATGGCATCTCTCCATACTGGATGACTAGTTTCCTCCTCATAATAGGAAGGTTTAGAATCAATGATGTGGCTCATAGCTGCGACATATCATGAATATATCTGAGGTATCTTTCTCTCTCAGAAGGTACCATCTCTTTGTCTCTCACTCAATCTGTCTCTGACCAGAGATGTAGATCCGGTATTCCTTCGAAGACTCATTGTACCCCAAAAATGTACCCTTTCTACTTGAAGGGTCTAGCTTGGTCCTTTTCTCCTTGGGTACATGAATGTATACTGAACATCCAAATATATTGAAGTGTCCAACCTTAGAATTCACTCCGGTGAAGGCCTCCTCGGGAGTCATGTTCCTCAAGGAATTTTGTTCTGAACATACACTACAATCATGGATGTCTCTGCCCACAAAAACATAGGTAAATGTTGATCATGAATCATCACCTTGAATGTCTCAAAAATAGATCTGTTCTTCCTCTTTGTGGCCCCATTTTGTTGAGGGTTGTGAGGAATGGTGTACTCCCTCTTGATCCCTACCTCAAACATCTCCAGGACACATCGAGGTTCCCTCATGGAACCAATGTCCCCAAGACATATCGAGGTTTCCTCGTGAAACCAATGTCTTGGTTCCTTCATCTAGTAGTCCACTGATTACTCTACAATCAACTAGTAGAATACTACTACTACCATGCCATCGGTAGCTCAAATAATCCACCACATTCTTTATGACTATGCTGCAATCAACCAGTAACACGCAACTACTGCAATGCCATCCACTAGTACACAACCACTTTCATAGTCTCCATGACAATGTTGTGATGTTTCTCCTCTCCAAGTAGTCTTATTCACACCTAGCCACCTCGCATGGCACAGGAAAGACTACGACCATAGCCTCATTCACACCTAGCCACCTCGCATGGCATAGGAAAGGCTAAGCTTCAAGTATTAATCACACCTAGCCACCTCACATGGCTTAGGAAATACTTGTACCCAACTAAGCATTACTCCCTCAGACACCTCACATGACTAATTATGGAAACACTTGTCTAGAGGGGTTAGTTAGGAAGAGGAGATAAAACACCACACCTCCCTCTTAACGTTGATAAGAATCTTCAAATAACATGATCGTTTGATTTGGCACTCAATCGATACTTCAAGCTCTCCCATTTACTCTTGTTGTAGAAACAAGAAGCATCAAGCCTTGTTATCCCCATGAATTTAAAAGTGTTTCGTATTTGTAGATAGAGGAAAACAAATATAGTAATTAAAGTAGTTTTCCCCCCATCTCTCATTGGAAGAATATTACTCCATCCTTACAATGGGAAAAATGATGAAAAAAATCGATCTACCTCTACCCGTTTAAACATTATCCTGTGGTCCTGATTTGGTCGATTTTCTATACATTTTTTATTTATTCTGTCACATATATCTTACCTACATGTGACTTCTCATATTGGTCTTCGCGTAAAATAAAACTTATGTTAAAAAAAAAACACCGTCATAAATAATACAATGTTGACCTAACTCATCCAACGTCGTCGTCATTTGCATGTCGTCCACGTGACAAACGGTACAAATTGCTTAAAATGCATATATTATCGCAATGTTTGTCCAATCAATACGCTCAAAAGATTGAATCTTTTAACGACATACTTTACGCTCAGTTGTTTTCACTTTTTCTTTATATTTTGCTGGAAATTTGAAATTGCGATTCCAGTACGACGAACATGCAATTTTATCAATCAATAAATGCAATTGATTGGTTTATGAGGTTTCTGAATCCATATAGATTTATGGTTTCCGAGTTCTCTGAATCCATCCATATTATTGGTTTATGAATCCATATATGTGGAAAATTAATAAATCTAACTCTCAAAGGCTCCCATTTCCTTTCCATTTCCCTGGGCCCTCCTGTGAGGGAGTCAATCCCATTCCCGCTCTAATACCATGTTTTTTTTCTTCATATGAGATATGATCTATATGTTATTACAATTATGAGTGTTCCCTATATAGGGAACATATGGTGAGCATCCATGAAAGGACGTGTACCTTGAATAATCAATAACCATTTATTATTATCATTTACTTATTATATATGATATTTAATAATCAATAATTATATCATTAATTATTATTTTAAGAGAATGTCTTCCCGATGTTGTCCAAACATCAACATATAGAGCATATAGACTACATTGAAAACTTAATTATCCAGCTAAGGACCAAAAAGAAGAAAAATCCACACGAGTGAGAGATGGCTTAGCCCGACTTGCATGATTGGAAGTCTCATGCAGCTTGGTCTTGCCTTTGATATAAGTCTTCATGTCTTCCTAGAGCACAATCGGATTGGAGCCGATGCTTGGTGAGCTCAGAGAACCTGCAACCTCTATGTATTCATTATCATCATCTGAGCCCTTCTTGGTGACCTTAAAACTGATGTTGAAGGAAACATTGCATATAATTTATTGTGCTATGATAGGACAATAATTTTTTCTTCCAATCTTCGAATTTGATCCAAAGTCTCATGTTTTTCCATATTAGCCCGAGCATCTTTCACAAACAAAGTAGTGATAGTTTTAAACATCCACTAGAACTCCATGGATCTAAAGGCCTTTGTATTTCTAGATTTGGAAAATCTAGTGTTCGTTACCCATTCATGGAACTCTTATTTGACCTGGTGTTTTGAGGTTTGGGATCTCAATTGCATGGTATCATTCACATACCTTTACAATTTCTCATGCATTTATGGTGGGGCACTAGAGTGGAAGATGTTTTGGCCTACTCAGCGGCCCATTTTGCACCTGTGCCATGGGAAAAACTAAGAGTGAGTGGGCATGGAGGAGGCTTGGAATCTCCCCTCTTCCCGACACCTTTCATTCTATATTCAGGGTTTCTTGTTTCCATCTAGAGACCTGTGACTCGAGAGGGGAAGAACCGAAATAGAGTGACAAAACCTACGTGGATCTAAATTGAAACTGGGATGGATTCCCCAACTACCAAACAATGCTAAAATCCACATAGACTCGAAATGGGGAAGCCTACACCCTATTACTAATTCTGGTGTTGAGGGTGACATACATGGCCAAAGGAGAAACGAATGCTACCCACCCAAAAAAACCAGTGAACTAAATGAAGGAATCCCCCACCCCGAGAGACAGAGAAAACCCCATGCTGAAATAGGAGAAACTAAGAAAACCAAGTCTGCGTCAGCCTAAAGACACCTACCCTTTTCTATGAACATAGACCAACATAGAGAAGGCACCATAACCCGATCCTTGGGAAAATAGAGTAGCCCGACTAAGCAACCATACTTAAGAACCATGAGGGCACCTTCAACCATAATCAATGTAGTTTGTCTCATGAAAGTGACCATGAAAAATAACCAAAACGAAAAATATTCTTACTATTATCACTAGAAGAGCGTCACACAGTTGAGAAATTCTACCACCTTTCCTTATGAATGCCATTAACCACGAACAATAATCACATGCCCTAGAATGAAAACCCTTTGTCCTCACCCATATCCACTTCAAGGTCGCACGTGATGGAATTAAACCTCATGTACATACCATCATCTACCTCAACAACACGACAATATTGACAAGAAACCTATTTGAAGTCCCCCCCGTCATGTCTCAAATGCATATAGACCTAAGTAGACCACCCCATTAAGGGGTTAACCATTTTTATTGTTAGAGCAAGTTAAAATCTATTTTAAGGATGCAAGTTCCTTAAAATTGGAAAACAAATAATATAAGTGCACGACTAAAAATATATGCCTTTACCTAATTTTCTTACTAACAAATCCATATGTTAATTACTGGCATACCCGGGAGGGGGGAAGGGAATGCAAAAAAAAAACTAAGTGACATATATTTTTATGACCATCATATTTAATGAGAAAACAAATGATGAAATCAATATAATATAGAGAAGTGAATGGCGTAATAATTTTTTCCAAGTATATAGAAAAATTAAAAGATGTTATATGTGTACATTTTTTTAATTCTAGATATTGTCTAAATCTATTTTCTACCCACATGTTAAGCCCTAAATAGTGGCACATTACCCCTTAAATGGGGCATATTACATTAGTATTGTTATTTTATTTACGTCGGCTTGGGTCCATTAGTTGTAATTGTACCTCCTAGTCTTCTATATATACCAAGGATACCTTTTCATTTGGAATCATCTTGTATTGGTAAATTTGTGTGGTGTATAAGGAGGTTTCCCCCTCGAATATTATCTGGAATTCTCTCTTTGTCAAGGAATTGAGTACTTATTCTGAGGTTTTATGCTATTTTGATAATTGGTTCTTAACACCAGATATGGAATCATAATTTGATATGAAAATGAAATAAAATAGAAGAGAGCATTCATTATAAAAAGAGTATCCCACCTTTCATTCCAATTTGCACAGAAGAAAAGATTCACTGAAATCCACAAGTAAATCCACATTTACATGTAGTGGGAGTAAATCCAAATTTACATGTAGTGGGATGAATCGCTAGGAAAAGCAAAATCTATGCATGTATCATCAAATCCTAGCCTACTAGAAAAATAGGTATGGGGTACTTCAGTAGGTGGCGTTGACGTTGAGTTGGAAATTTGAATTGGGAAGTGGTATAGCAAACGACTAGTAAATGCATACAGGTTTCATTGAGCATAGAATAAGGGGCACTGTATTAATTTGGAGGTCACTATTGTGGCATATTTGGATAGGATATTTGATAAACGACCACTAGGAGGAGCTATTGGAAAGAGAGGTAGGTGATTATCAGTGGTTTAAAGAATTGACTTATTCAAAGGATTAGAATAAAAGCACATATGATACTTTTGGTGACTTGGTTCATTAAATGTGGCCTCTATAATCATTGCTCTTTTCTTCGAAGCATAATGGCTTGTAATATTTGCAGTAATATCTAAAAATTTTGGTCTTAAGTATTAATCTACACTATATAACTTTAAGGGAGTTGTAAGTCCACTTGGATCTTAGCTTCTCTCTATGAAGGTGATTGGATATCTATATGACAAAGAATCAAGAATGAAACATACCCATCAAGTCATGTAGGGATTAGTTGTCTCTTCTCAGCATCCCAACCATCAACTGACATGCGATGAATCCCTGTCGTGCAGAGTTATTTACCTCCCCTGTGAATGACCTAGGCATAAGATCGATTCTCTCATGCATATACATTGTATCCCCCACAAATCTACTAGTCATAATATCAACTCCCTCATGTAGACACATTGTTTTCTTGGAGTTTGTAGACATTTTATAACATCTTCTTGGAGGGGGTAGCTAAGTTGAATATGATTGGATTGAAAACTAATATTAGATCAGATCTTGGATATTCTTGGAGATAGTGCTAGCATTTGATCTCAATGGATTTGAAATATATCATCATGATGGCATGTGGAAGGAAATATGGAATTTTTAAGTGCAAAGATAGATGCAAATTCTCAATTCGTTACGGGTAGTTTCACACTTGATGTATATGAGCTTCCATTCCATATATGCAAAAACAACAACCAATTGTTATAGTCTGGGATTAGGGATTTCCAACCAATGAAGCTTGAGTGGACACTGACAAGGAAACCATGTGACAAGAAAAAACTAATGATGTGACAAGGAAAAACCAATGAAGGTAAACGATATCCAATTACACTATGAAAAACTAGATATGTCCATCCCTTGGAAAAAAAATAGGACATATGGAAATGTTCAATACATGGTTGAAAACCAACAAAAAAGTGAGAGAGACCGCCTCCTTGAAAGAACACCTTCGATGAAGGTTTCCTCTGGCTTTGTTAAGAAGGTTCCCTACTATGCTAGGAAAAGGGTTTCCCTTTGCAACAACAACAAAAATGCAAAGGTATAATTAAGATCGTTGTGTTAGGTCTTTATAAAATTTGGTAAACATTAATAAAACACATAGGAGATTGTAAAAAGCAAAGGTAAAATTTTTCTCTGTGATTCTAATCGTGGAAATATATCCCTTCAATTTCTTCCATACCTATGGGCATGTTCCAATCATGTCCATATTTTTTTTCCCGTGGCCATGATCTAAACCAAACTACTAGGTCTCCACACCATTGACACCACTAAGAGAAGGTTTGACGAAAAAATGATTATGGAGAGAGGTAATATGTTCCTACAATTAATGGATCATGGTTTTGACTATGAATGAGAAATCAAAATAGTTTAGTGTGTATTTTATTTTAGCATGTATTGACAGACTTGAAAACTCTGTTTATCAGTCAAAATGTTATCCCTACCTCCATTATCCAATCAATGGTATAGAGTGCCCATCATTAACTCATTCAAACACATTCAAGTTAGAAATTCCTTTAGCAAGCATATGTGTCTAAGAATCTAGGCCCTTTTGTTGCACCTTACATATATAGTTAACTATTGTGCTTCTTTATATATTGGATAATTTTCTCTTGTTTGAAGTTGAACACCATCCATAAATTATGTGATTAGGAACCCAAGTTAAGAGATGATATAATTTCATTGGATATATTAATGGACAAGTGTTGAGAAATGGTATTAACAAATGCATTTGATCCTATGATGGAAAATGGAATAAAACCAAAAGGACTTTAGAGATCAATATTACCAAAGTGTTTTCTCCTAATAATGGTGTGGAGTTGCCAACAATGTGAACACTATTACACAGGTTATTGGCATGTTGATCACATTATGACAAGCCACCATAAACCTTTTCTAGAGTCCTCATTGAGAGGAAAATGAGACTTTCCATTTTGCATGATAGGGACCACATAGGGGTTGGAGTGGGTTTGAGTGGGACTATTAGTTATGGGCCCTACCTTTGGGGTGTTTTTCTTAGTAGTGTTGACAATAGAATTTTACCTTCATATTGAAGGAGGTAAGGCATTAAAACAAAGACAATGTTGTTTCAGTGGAAGTGGTGTCCTTTGTAGTGTTTCCTCGATGTCTACGATGTTATGGATTTTCATATGTGCCTTAGGAAATATATTTGTATTATATGTTATTTAGTAATGAATATATTTGAATCCTTTCATTTGCAATAATTTTGCAGTTGTATCTGAGGCATTCATGGGGGACTTTCCTCATTTTTCATGACATTATCATGGTCATTTTATTCTTTGCAACTAATTATTATCAAAGGTAGAGACTTCACATTCATAGGCATCATTTTCGATTTGTTTTATACATGTGGTAAATAATCCTAGATTGTTGTCTTTTTGTATTGATGTTTTCTATCTTGATTGACATTATTGCAATGGTTCATTGAGTGAATTTAGTTTAATTTTTTCTTGGCATGTAGTACATTTGAATCTTCCTAAGAAATGTTATGAAGTTTATTCACCCGAGGGAAGGCTAGGTCTTGAAGTAAAGTGTGAAGATGTTGTGGATACTACATCAGTGGATTTATGGTATCAATCATGTTTTTAATCAACAATGCTAATGTAGAAGTTGCAACACTCCGTAACAGGGGCCTAATAATAGTATTAGCATGAAACATAAAGTTGCCAAAAATTATTCTTTTTCTGAAGGACTTTGCCACAGGTAAGCTAGAAGAAAAGGAATATATAGAGAATTCTTGAAACAATTTCTAAATTCCAATGTAATAAACCTCAATAGATTTTAGTATTGGATGGAGAAATTTTATGATTCGACTTAATATTGTCATTGATGGTTATTCATAGTGCCCATGTCTTGTGGTTTGTAGTTTAAGGGATGCATTACCAAGTTTTGGTAAAATTTTACAATTTCAAGAATCCCTTCTTGAGACCAGTCAAAGTGGTTTACACTATACTAATTGGAAATAGGGGAAAATCCAAACTATGGGAATTATACTTTGGGATTGAACATGAAAAAGTATCTTGATGAACAATTTTTCATTGGAACAAAGTCTATAAATGGAAAGGATGAGACATTTTGTTTGTCAATTCCCTATCAATTCTAGGCTAATGGATTTAGCCAACTAGCTTTCCCCAAAGAAACACTTACAACATCCTCCATGTATTTTTTAACTTGCCTTTTGTTCATCTTCTTCCCTATCTCTCCTATATAATTATTAAGAGTATAATATCCATTCAATATATCCCCCAATTGCACCAGTTCCTCCTAAATTTTGCTTAAATTGGATTCCTCATTTGCTCTGCTATGCTTTAGGGTCCATCGGTGTCTTTGCAACACCATCAAAATTTCTCTCCATGGTCAATAGGTTCTAGGTTAACATATTGGTTCTACACATCCATCTTACAATATTTTGATATATCTTGAGACATGGAATTGGTTATGCAAAGAAATGCCTAGATAGTTTATTCTTGGGATGATGCATCTTTGCATGATGTGTGCAAAGTTTCATTCCACACATCTCTCTTCAATGAGAAATAAGTCTTGAATTGAATAACCTCTTCATAGTTGCAGGGATGGATGAATGCTCAAAATCAGACAATTGATATGGTATGTTGGTCCTTGCATCACTGCAATAAATAAATTTTACCAAATGAAAATATTCAATACATGGTTGATGGACATATAACAAGTTTTGATATTCCCTTGGCAGAGGATGAAGGGAAGAGGGGAACCGACCCCTTACAAAAATTCCTTCGACATAATTTAATGTATAGGATACCCTTATAAGACTGAACCTTAATGAAGGAACAATTCTCATTCTCCAAGATAACTAGGTGTGTTGCTTGAATTGGGCATGATTAATGGAAAAAAATTCATGTACATTGAGTTGGGTGAAAATTCCCTTTCTATAGGAGGACCTCTCTAACTTCTATATATTTGTAAATAAGAAAATATATAACCCACTTGATTTTATAAGTGGGTTTTTATGTTATGTATTAACTTTCAAGCAAAAACAAGTTGTAAATATTATAACTTATAATAATTTACAAGTATAAATGTTGTTCATAATGGTTAGTTTAGTTTTATTTGTATGTAGCTTGGATTGTCTCCCAACTACAATATTTTTCTTCTTTTAGTAGAGTCTTGTACATTGGTCTTGTATATTTTTCCTTCTATACATTTTGGAATTCACACGTGTAAGAGCACAACTACAAAAAAGTTGGAGGTTATCAACATAGTCAACTTTGCAGGCTTTATAAATTTTATGTTTTACAAATGTCCAATTTATTTATGAGAAATCAATTATAATTTTGTTGTGTTTCTATAGGTTGCAAATTTAGAGACCAATGATCCATGTCCACCCGAGGTCGATAGATCACCCCATTCCCAAGTATCATGTGTCGAGTTAAATATTGTTTTAATGTGAAATTTGTTATGTTATTTTGGTTGATTTTGAAGTTTTTGTACCAACAAAAATATTATAAGGCACCATAATTCTTCATTCATTCACCACTACCATATTTCCCGATCCATCCAACACATACACCATACATCCTAAATTACAAGGTGAGTTTGGTCCCTTGCGACCTTACCCCAACACTTAGGATTCCATTCCCCTCCCACAGGGTACTTCATCCCATCCTACATCCCATGGGGGTTTATCTTCACCCACCCCCACCACCTTTTCAGTTCCATCCATCCATTTTGGTTGCACCTATCTGTGTTTCTACAATTCCCTTTGTTGCATCCACTATAGTTTCACCAATGCCCCTAGTTGCATCCCCCTTTGTTTCATCCACTATGGATGCACCCATGGAACCTACGCCAGTTGTTTCCTCAAAGCAACTTGTTTAGCCACGTGCTCTTTTTACTAGTCAATCTCCACCATTTCTTAAGTTATTCATGGTGAGATCATCCATTGATGAAATTAGCATGAATATGATTTATTTTAGGCATTTTGATTAAATATCATGCATTGGTTCTTGTAAATATTATAGGGAGGCATTGTGGAGAAGTTGGGATCATGAAGGAGGAAAACACCTTCATGACTTGAAATCTCATCTACGTTGATTTTTGTTATATTGAATTATAAAGTAAATTTTTATAAGTGTGTTAGTTGATAGAATTGTAGAAAAAAACTTATAATAATGTTGTTTCCTTTTCTAGTCTCCAAAAAGGTGAACAACTATGAGACACAAGAAAGACTTGAGTTTCCTCTAGGAGTAAGAGGAGGAAGATCTTCTTTGGGGATGCACCTGGTAGTGTCAAGGGTGGAAGGGGTCAGTGAGTAACATATTATGCATTTTAGTTGCGGTGTGCCATTTTGGGAAAGAGGTGCTACTTTGTATCTAGGGCATGAGCTGCCATTATTCCATGTTTGGGCACGAGGTTCCATTATGTATCTTGGGAATAACGTGCCATTTTGTAAAAAATGTATAGATTGACCAATTTTGATTATAGATACATGGATTTAGACATGTGTATAATGGTTTTCTTATGGTTTAGTTTTTTTTATTAATATTGTGTTCTTTTCCACAATTTTTGTTTATTTGATGTTTATGATTGAAACAACGAAGTGTTTTTTTTATTTGATTTGATTTTTATGCCTTTATATTTTTTTCACCCTTTGTAAGGTATGTTTTCCAAAAGGACTAATTAAGCATCCAATCAACAAATTTCCTCCCATGGCCATGTCAAGGGTCTCGAGACTCATAACTAGTACTGGAAATATTCTAACGATGTCCATATCCTTATTTAGAAGACAAGGATGCCCTCAGGATGTACTATGTGGTAGTTTGAGTCATTTTTCATTTTCATATATGCTTAGAAGCTTCCTTTATGGCCTAAGTATTGGGATTCCTCCATAAACCATGTCTAAGAACCTAAGACATACATAGTGTTGAAATGTTTCTAATGTCATTGATATCCCCATTCATAGGCAATAATATCATTAGGAGGTCATGTCTGGTGGTTCAAGGAGTTGGTCTTGGATCTTGATACCTAGAATCACCCTTTAGGACCTAAGGTCCAAGTTTCCTTCCCTTTCCATTTAAAGGAACTTATTACCCATACCTAATTCTATAACATGCACACATTCCTTTTTTTTTTCAAGGAAACCCTCGCAAAAAAACCTCTGAGTACTTCCATATGATCCATGGATGATAAATGAGGTAAACCATTAGCCTTGATTATAGAGTCTAACCCTAAGGGGATCAAGAGAGTCAAACTCATGACCTCCCCAAATTTGGGGGAGATTTAATATCTCATGTTTGGCTCATGACCACTTGAGCTACACTTCGGGGTTGCATGCATTCTAATAATGGATGAACATACCTTTAAATCATTTTTTTTGGATGGATTGACAAATCCAAAATACATGTTTGCTAACTTGGTTGCTTCAGATTTAGGTTCACAATGGAAAACTTGGTGGTTTGGGATGCAAATACATCAAAACCTTCATTTTTTTTAATGACCCTCAATATCTCTATTTTTCATGTTATTTTTGTATAGGCTACACAAATCCATTGTCGATGAAACTACACATATATATAGAGTCGACTATGTAGATTCCAAACACATAATTAAAAAATAAACAAGTATTGTTTACTATTTTTAATTTATTTTTGTGCACACATATATCATAATCTTAAAATAGGTTGTGTATTCTTGCTATAAATTTTAATTTCCTTACCAATTTTTAGACAAAGTTATATGTTTCACTAGTATAGATAAATATTTAAAATATAAAAAAATAAAAAATGTTTGATTATGTTAAGACCCTCATACCTTGCAATAACACATGACCTCATAATTGTATGACTTTAATGACTTCCATAATTTTAAAAGAATATAAATTTAACATTATAAATAAAAAAAAAAAATACTTATGCACAAGAACAATGCGTTCTCTACAATTGTACATTTTTTTAAGGTAATTTCATCATTTAGGTACTCAACACTTGCACTGATAGGAACACATGTGTTATATTTTTCATGAAATATAACATCACTGTTAGTAAAACTCAAATTCACGTGACCATACAAAAATTCAAAAAATAAAATAAAATTGGAAAGTTAATTCAATTTCCTACATTTCATCTTTTTACACCATATTCAAATCCGTTGTGAAAGTACCTTGAATCATTCCTTCTAGTTAACATTTTGTTGTTTTTCCATGTTTGCATTGTCACTAATGGGTCATGAGAGACCACTTTTTTTGTTTGCTAGCATGTTTGTTGCTTGTGGGACTAGCCCATGGTCTAAAAAACTGTGACCCAGGGGCATTTAAGCCATTAAAATCGCCCAACGATCACACCCAGCCTGGGCCACATCAACCCTTAACATGGTTGGATTTTTTTGGGTGTATCCTCCCGACTACCCTAAGTTTTGAACCTTGGATTCCTTATAGAACAAAAACCTCTAAATCCAATCACGTTGCCAAGATTTGACTTTTAATTTGAAGGACATGGGTGTGGGATTTGATCCACTTATGTGTGCACAACATGGGGTCTTCACTCAGTGAACCTATGAGATAGAACCTGCATCCATGGGGTATTAAAGAATACCCCTAATTTCACTACATATTGATAAATACCTCACAAAATACTTTTGTTGAACCCCCTTCCCAATACATATTTCCAAGAAAGGAACCCCTAATTTAAATATATACCCCTTTTATACCTCTAATACCTAAAAATCCCTTGATACCCCACATTCTCCCAAATACCTACAATATATTGACCTTATTTTTCACAACTAAAAAAACCCCTTTATGAATAAACGCGATAAGATATTGGTCAATAGGGTGAAGCCCCCATGGTGCACAAATCATGAGACTATTTTCAATATAATTTCTTTGGGTGCAACCACAGGTTTGATCAATACCTCAAGTTGTCCCCATGGCTCCAGGTTAACCAACCCTCATTGGAATTGATCCTTTCCCAATGGTGAAAAAATCTTTGCTTTTCACCATTGGATCCAACCCCTTTGGGTGTGTCATGAGAGACCATAATTAGCTTGTACTCACTCATTTATTTCAAATGAATGTCAACACAACATTTATTAATGGTCTAAATAAGGTGGTGTACCTAAATCAAACAGAGGGATTTGAGGTGCATGTGTGTGAAACCCATGTTTGCAGGTTGGAGAAAGTCCTTTATGTGTTGAAGTAGGCATAATAAGCATGGTACTTGAGGATTGATGAGCATGTTTTAGGTTTGAGTTTCACTAAAAACGATGCACATTCCAATATTTACTATTTCACTGATGATTCTTATTTGCTTGTTTTGTTCCTATATGTATATGATCTTATACTTATAGGAAGTTCAAGGAAAATCATAGCATAATGCAATGAAAAGTTGGTGAGCGAATTAGATATAAATGACATTAGCTTGATGTACAAACTTCTTGGGTCTAGATGTATGGAAAAGTCCAAATGAGTTCTTCCGCAAGCAAGGTAAGTATGTAGTTACTATTATGAAGAGATTTCAAATGATGAAATGTACAAGCCCATGGCTACTCCTATGGTAGAAAAATTGAAGTAATTTGTTGATTTTCATTTAGTGTTGATTGATATTTTTGTGTATAGGAAGTTGATAAGTCACCTCATGTATATGTTAAGTACTTGATTTTACATTTGTTTTGCAGTCAACTCCTTGAGCTAGTTTATGGTGGATCCTGCAAAAGTTCATTAGGTTGTTTCAAAACATGTGGTATAGTGCTTGAAGGGTACACTTCTTATTGGTTTCAGTTATGTTGGTAATCAACAATTGGTTCTGCATGCATGGGTCTACATATTCTATTTGTGTAGGTAGTGTTAGTAATCAAAGGAGAACTTAATGGTGTTTCTTTAGTTTGGGTTCAAGTGTGGTTTCCCAATTTAGTATGAAGAATAATTTTATGGCACTTAGTACAACAAAGGTAGACTACATGGTAGCCAACATTTTTAATTGTGAATCCATTTGGCTTTGCTTGTTATTAGTAGAGATGATAGATCGTACTTTGGACACTTCTATGATTTATTGTGACAATCAAAGTTGTATGACTCTCTCTAAGAATTCATTTTTTTATGATTGGCCCAAGCATATTGAGATTAGGTACCACTTCATCAAATACATGGTCCAAAAAGGAGTGCAATAGTTCTTTAGTATATTCCTATATATCAACACTTTGTTGGTAACTTGACCAACACCGTGGCAAAGGGGATGTTCAATATGTTTATGGAGAGGCTTGGTGTGGTGGAGAACGGTTTCCTCAACTAAAGAGTATTAGTTTTATCTATGTGTAGTTCATACTCTCCCACTACAACACCCTTCTTCTTACAACAAAACTTTGTACAATGATATCATACAACAACATGTCCTAATTAGAAGTTCCATACAACAATAATGAGAATGCACTAGCATCTATGGAGGAGAGAGATTGGAGGCACATACCATGCAAGTGCCATTTTCACTCTAGTTACAATTTTAGATGAATTTAGTTTTAAATCTATTTTTATCTTTATTTAGTTTCACATGCAAAGTTAGAGGGCTACTATTAGAGAGTTTGAATTTTGAATTATAACATTTAGCCTTTTATTTTCAAATTTAAGAAAAATTAACTGATGTTGTTTTGAGTGTTCAAATTTAAGAAGAAATCATTGACGTTGTTTTGAGTGTTAAAATTTACATATTTGTTATTTTATTTATCATGGCATTGTAAATTAAACAACTTTATGTTTGATATTTTTATTGTTGTTTTTCAATTTTAACTATGCAACTATGCAACTATTAGGTAAGAACTTTATATTTGAGATTTTTATTGACCTATTTCAGTTTTGAACTTTATATTTGAGATTTTTATTGACCTATTTCAGTTTTAACTATGCAACTATTGGGTTAGATAATAAAGTACAACATATGTTCCATTAATACTATTGTGATATGCTTACATATCAATTTTCTTACACAGTAATTTAAATATGATATTTTATATTTTAATAATAATTTTGTCAATAATTATAATAATCATTATTACAACTTTTATCAATTCTTTTCAATGTTGCTTACATCTTAAATTTTGTGATATGTTTACACATCAATTTAAACTTGATATTTTATATTTTAATAATATTTTTTTCAATAATTATAGTAGTCATTATTGACAACTTTTATAAATTATTTTCTATGTTGTTTACATTTTAAATTTTTTGGTATGCTTATATATCAATTTAAACTTGATATTCTATATTTTAGTAATAATTTTATCAATAATTATAATAGTTAGCAACTTTTATCAATTCTTTTCTATTCTACTTACATCTTACATTTTGTGGTATACTTACATCTCAATTTAAACTTGATATTCTATATTTTAATAATAATTTTGTCAATAATTACAATAGTCATTATTGAAAACTTTTATCAATTCTTTTCTATATTACTTGTTTTTGGGTATGCTTACACATCAATTTAAACTTGATATTTTATATTTTAATAATAATTTTGTCTAATC
Source organism: Picea sitchensis (assembly GCA_010110895.2). Classification (NCBI taxonomy): domain Eukaryota; kingdom Viridiplantae; phylum Streptophyta; class Pinopsida; order Pinales; family Pinaceae; genus Picea; species Picea sitchensis. The sequence continues at coordinate 163,585 of SNQJ01S0010163.1, forward strand.
ATTGTTAATAACTTTTATCAATTCTTTTATATGATGTTTCATTAATAACTTTTATCAATTTTTTTTATATGATGTTTCATTAATAACTTTTATCAATTCTTTTCTATGCTGTTTCTTAAATTTTGTGGCATGTTTACACATCAATTTAATTTAATTTTATGGCATGTTTACACTGATATAATATTTCACTATCAATTCTTTTCTATGTTGTTTCTTAAATTTTGTGGCATGTTTACATATCAATTTAATTTAATTTTATGGCATTTTTATCAATTCTTTTCTATGCTGTTTCCTAAATTTTGTGGCATGTTTACACATATCAATTTAATTTAATTTTATGTCATGTTTACACTGATATAATATTTTTGTTAATAATTACAGTACTCATATCACTATCAATTCTTTTATATGCTGTTTCTTAAATTTTGTGGCATATTTACACATCAATTTAATTTAATTTTATGGCATTTTTATCAATTCTTTTCTATGTTGTTTTCTAAATTTTGTGGCATGTTTACACATCTTAATTTAATTTAATTTTATGTCATGTTTACACTGATATAATATTTTTGTTAATAATTACAGTACTCATATCACTATCAATTCTTTTCTATGTTGTTTCTTAAATTTTGTGGCATGTTTACACATCAATTTAATTTAATTTTATGGCATTTTTATCAATTCTTTTCTATGTTGTTTCCTAAATTTTGTGGCATGTTTACACATCTTAATTTAATTTAATTTTATGTCATGTTTACACTGATATAATATTTTTGTTAATAATTACAATACTCATATCAATATCAATTCTTTTCTATGCTGTTTCTTAAATTTTGTGGCATGTTTACACATCAATTTAATTTAATTTTATGGCATTTTTATCAATTCTTTTCTATGTTGTTTCCTAAATTTTGTGGCATGTTTACACATCTCAATTTAATTTAATTTTATGTCATGTTTACAATGATATAATATTTTTGTTAATAATTACAGTACTCATATCACTATCAATTCTTTTCTATGCTGTTTCTTAAATTTTGTGGCATATTTACACATCAATTTAATTTAATTTTATGGTATTTTTATCAATTCTTTTCTATGCCGTTTCCTAAATTTTGTGGCATGCTTACACATCTTAATTTAATTTAATTTTATGTCATGTTTACACTGATATAATATTTTTGTTAATAATTACAGTACTCATATCACTATCAATTCTTTTCTATGTTGTTTCTTAAATTTTGTGGTATATTTACACATCAATTTAATTTAATTTTATGGCATTTTTATCAATTCTTTTCTATGCTGTTTCCTAAATTTTGTGGGATGTTTACACATCTCAATTTAATTTAATTTTATGTCATGTTTACACTGATATAATATTTTTGTTAATAATTACAGTACTCATATCACTATCAATTCTTTTCTATGCTGTTTCTTAAATTTTGTGGCATATTTACACATCAATTTAATTTAATTTAATGACATTTTTATCAATTCTTTTCTATGCTGTTTCCTAAATTTTGTGGCATATTTACACATCAATTTAATTTAATTTAATGACATTTTTATCAATTCTTTTCTATGCTGTTTCCTAAATTTTGTGGCATGTTTACACATCTTAATTTAATTTAATTTTATGTCATGTTTACACTGATATAATATTTTTGTTAATAATTACAGTACTCATATCACTATCAATTCTTTTCTATGATGTTTCTTAAATTTTGTGGCATATTTACACATCAATTTAATTTAATTTTATGGCATTTTTATCAATTCTTTTCTATGCTGTTTACTAAATTTTATGGCATGTTTACACATCTCAATTTAATTTAATTTAATTTAATGTCATGTTTACACTGATATAATATTTTTGTTAATAATTACAGTACTATAGACATCTTTTATCAATTATTTTCTATGCTACATATTTTCTATGTAGCATACATCTTAAATTTTGAGGCGAGGTGAGATTGTATACCAGGGAATTGTAACGCTGAGGTGAGATTGTATACCAGGAAATTGTAAACGCTGAGAATGTGAGATTATGCATGGACATCATCACCAATATAAAGTTACAATTGGTTTTAATTGCCTAAAATAGAGCCACTAAATTTCGTTAGTAGTGAATCTGCATCAAATTGAAGAGAATTCTATATCCAGTTTGGATTCAAATAATAAGAGTGATAGATGTGGAATGTCATGACATATAGGCATGTATGCTTTCGCTCTTCAATGAATTACAAAGAGGGCATGCAATTACTTGGAAGTCACAATCTGCGCAGACGCACAAATGTCTGCAAGGCAGCAATACTATGCAACTACTCTTCATTCTGCATACCTTACAATTCCTTCCTTCTACCTCTTTCATGGTTAGTTTTTCTTTGCCATTGTCATTATACTTATGTAATGCTGAATGATCTTGCGGGTAATAGCAGCATGACAGGGCGTCATCGACGTCGCCACATCTTTCTCTGTTAATCTGTTGATCTCTAATTTGAGCCATCAGCTGCTCTAAATCGCTCTTCAGATTACCCACCATAACCTCATTGTCTTTCGCCACTTTCTGCCACATTAGGGCCTCCATGCTCAGCTGCTTCGTAAGGCCCTGTAGTTGAATATTCCTGCGACTCAAATTTTCTAGATCCGCGTCCTTCTCCTCCAACATCATAGAGATACCCTGCTCAGCACATGCAAATATATCCTGTAGATGCCTCTGCCTCTTTTCTAAAATCCACTTTATCACTTTCTCATTCTGCATGACATTGCATAGATTTATATATTAGACAGGGTTTATTTTTTTCATCATAGGGCAATGCAATGCAATTTAATGGAGATTACATTATACAATTCAAAAGCACCTGAAATTTGATCAATGTGTCGATCTCCTCTTCCTGCTGCCGCATCTGAGAGATTAGGTCAATGCTCGGGCCGAGGGAAACGAGAGGAGGCTCGACGTTTGAGGTCGATCCTTCCCCTGATCTGTCACATGTAAAAGAAGATACAAAACAGCCTTCATCCAATTGAGACGGAGGAGGAGGAAGAGAAACTAACAACAAATTATTATCAAGCTGCTGTGTCTGCTGCCTTATCATCAGATAATCCTCACTCTCTTCTTCAAATCTCGCCCACTTCTGCATCGCTTGCGCTGAACCAGCACCATGATTCAAGACATTATTTCTGTAGTCCTCCATTGTTATATATGTGAGCAATCTACATATATTCAGAGATTATATATACGAATGCATAAGAATGGAGAATATGGTTTGGAGATGCGATTGTATTTAGACTTGCAGGTTAAGGGTTTAGAAAAAAGTAAAGCGGAAAAAAAAAAAAGAAATGAGAAAAACTACAAGCCAAGAATGGAAAGCGAGAGATGAGGCCCCAACTTCCCAAAACGAAAAAACAGTCAGAAACAAAGACTGGAACAGCATCTGCCACGATCTGCTTGGATGGCATGAATCACAATCACAATATATCAATCAGTATGAATGCGAATTAATTAACATGAGATTGGGTGTGCATGTGGTGTACGTGTGCTTCAATGACAGCGAATCAAGCTAAAATCTTCAAAGGTGGCGGAAGGATATTTGGACGATATCGTATAAATGCAGTAACTGACTTCATCTCCATCTGTTGACACTGAGTGAATACCATTGATGCTTGCGATAAAAACCTTGACATTATTTCCATACATGAATCTGACTGCCCGTTCTTTTTGCAGATTTTACGTAATTTAACGGCGTTAATCAGTGCCCCATAATCGATTTATTCATGTTTCCAAAGGATAATTATTAGCCTTTTTCTATTAATATCTCCTCTCTCCCAGTCCTGGCTGAAGTCTACGAGTCATAATTTTTTTTTTTTTTTTTTTTTTTAATTCTATGTTTCCAATAAAGAATAAGTATTTTGATTTTCGGCTAATTACTTTACTTTGTCAGCCCACTATATTTGCGTGCCTTCATTTGTATTTTCTATTCAAAGAACAAGTATTTTGAGTTTTGGACAATAAGTCAGACTAGTACCGTGATTTTGTGTTACTTTGCTATTATTTTGTAATTTTGTGGATGTTTTTCTTTTTTATTAAAAAATTAGTGTTTCTTAAAATTAATACCCTTTTCTTATATATATATATATATATATATATATATATATATATATATATATTTTATTTTTTAATTCATTTTTTTTTTTTTTTTTTTTTTTTTTTTTTTTTTTTTTTTTTTTTTTTTTTTTTTTTTTTTTTTTTTTTTTTTTTAATTTTAATTTTAATTTCATCAATTTAATTTGTGATTAATTAATTTTTACCTATAATTAAAATAAAATAATTTTTAATTTTTAATTTCATCAATTTAATTTGTGATTAATTAATTTTTATAATAAATGAATTTTATTTTTATTATCATAAATATAATAAAAATCTTATAAAAATTTTAAGTAAAGTTTTACCATATTTAAAATGCTGTTAAATGTTTTGCCTAATTTAAAATTAATCTAAATTGTTAAAAAACCTTAATAGTTAAAAGAAATAAGTAAAGCTTTATAATGATCTAAGTTATATATATGATTGATGATCAGAATTTTATATGTGAGAATAATGCTCTTAAATGTTTTGTCTAATTTGAAATTGATCTAAATTATTAAAAAAACCCTTAATTATTAAAAAAATCTTAATTATTAAAAAAATAGTAATTATTAAAAAATATATGAGAATTCCAAATTGATTTAAACTCTATTTTTGTATCCTTAGATTCTAATCATTGGAGGGATTCATCACTCTTAATTTATTGGTTTACTTACTTTTTCTTAAATTAAATAATTCATTAAAAAACAAAAAAACTGAGAAATTTGAAAATTAAACAAGTAATTGTTGTATTGAATGAATTGATTCTTTAAAAAGATACATCACAACCTAGTATGATACATGCCACATAGATAACACTCACATTGCACATGTCAACTCCAAAAATAATAATAATAAAAAACAAAACAAAATAATAGTACATGTCAATATATTAAAAAAATATAAAATAATAAAATACACACATACACATATTATACTATATCTAACCAAATTCAAAATCCTTAGGCAACTTCTCTCAACTAAGCAACTAACATAGTAGTGAATTGAGATTGGAACTAGATGTTTGATTTCTTTGAATTTAATGAAGGAGTAAAAGATGGTCAAATCTTCATTCTTTCTCTCCTAATCTTCTCCATAAAGACAAGACACGGAAAAATGGGCTCAAATTGGAACTAGATGCTTGATTTCTTTGATTCAATGAAGGAGTAAAAGATTGTCAAATCTTCATTCTTTATCTCCAGACCTGGGCTCCTGATAAATGTCGATTTGATGTATTAGAGTTTAAGTTTCAGTTGTGAAAATAAACATGGATCTTTGGTTAATTTTTTGCTAATGACATAGTTTCGAATGGCAATAAACATGGATCTTTGGTTAATTTTTGGGGAATCACATAATTTGGAAAAGAGTGTATTGATTCATCATAAAAACAACAAGAACTAGACGATTAATTCTATAGTTGTTATTAGACATATCATTCACATTTAGAAGAAAGTGTATTGATTCATCATAAAAACAACAAGACCTAAAAGTTCTAGACATATCATTCACTCCAAAAATTCATTAATTATTTTTGTTAGATTCCAAACAAACTCTAGAAAATTCATAGATGTAGCAATAGTTGATGACTGTTAATTATTTTTGTTAGAGTCCAAACCAACTCTTTACTCAATCCACTGATAATGATAACAGAAAATGTCTATAATACTATTTAAATCACTGAATAAGCTTTTCTACAATATTCATATCCAACTACAAATTAAAAGCCCTCTCACTCTAAGTACAAACAAGGATTGTCATAGTTAAGAATTATTGGATAACCCATTTAAAAAGTATCTGGATTTGATTATATTGAGTTGAAGAAAAAGAATTGTGAAATGAAATATAAATCTTATATTTTAGGTTCAAATAAATTTTATTTATGTAAGTATTTACATTTATACTTTTTGAATGTTTTGATAACTTTTCTAAGATTTTATAGTATAAATAATTTTAATTATTGTTTTAATAATGATAGAAACAATCTTAATTGTTTAATTAATTTAAATTAAAAAAAAAAATTGAATTAATTTTTTTTTTTTTCCCAAATCCTAAAATATCCATTTCCTCATTTGCTACTAATTTCACTTGTTATTGTTTCCAAAATTAAAAAGCATGGTTAGCCTTTTCTATTAATATCATCTCCTCTCTCTTACAGTCCTTGCTGAAGTCCACGAGTCTTAAACTTGATTGTGTACTCTCTGTTTCCAATAAAAAAAAATACGTTTTTTGAATTTTGGCTAATTACTTTACTTTGCTAGCCCTTTATGTTCGCGTGCCTTCATTTGTATTTTCTATTCTTTGTTGACAAATCACAAGTATTTTAAATTTGGGCTAAAAAGTCATACTACATACTAGCCCCGTGATTTTGTGTTGCTTTGCTATTAATTTGTAAATTTGTGACGTGTTTATGTTTTTTTTTTAATTATTGTTTTTTAATATGGAAAAATCTTTTTTGATTTTTATAATTTTATCAATTTAAATTTAATTTGTGTGATTAATTTTAAAAGTAAAATATTTTTTTGTAATAAATTATTTTTTTATAATAAATATTATCATAATCTAAGTTTTATGTATGAGAATAATGTTTTTAAATGTTTTTCCCAATTTGAAATTGATTTAAATTGTTAAATTGATTTAAATTGTTAAAAAGATTTAAATTATTTAATTTCAAATTGTTAAAAATACTTAAATTATTAAAAGTTTATCAAATTTTTTAATTGATATAAACTCTCACTTTTGTATCTTTAAATTCTAGTAATCTGAGGGAAGCTTGTAACAATATCGTTTAGATAGTGAGGGAAGCTTAATTTATCAATTTATCTTTTTTTTGTTTCTTAGACTAAACAATTTATTAAAAGATAAAAAAAATTCAAAAACAGTAATTGATGTATTGAATGAATTGTTGGTACTCTACAACCCAATATGATAAATGTCATGTGGATAACATTGACATGTCAAGTGTCAACTCAAAAACTAATTAATAAATTAATAAAAAATAAAATAATAATGCATGTCAACAATATATTAAAAGAACTATAAAATAATAAAACTCACATAATACTATACCTAACCAAATTCAAAATCATCAAACAACTTCTCTCAACTAAGGAACAAACATAGTAATGTACTTAAAATAAACATAGTAGTGAACTTAAACAAGAACAAAAACTAGATGCTTGATTTCTTTCAATTCAAGGAGTAAAGGATTGTAAAAAGATATGATGTAGAAAAAAAGGATTCCTCACAGATAATTTCAAAGGGATTGCATTGATTCATCATAAAAACAATAGAACTTGGATGATTAATTCTATAGTTGTTACTAGATATATCATTCACTCCAAAAATTCATAGGCAAGTGTTGTAGTAGATGATGACTAAAAATTATTTTTGTTTACGTCTAAATAAACTCTCTACTCTTTTAATCCAGTGATAATGATATGAATGTTCAAGTGAAAATATCAAACCTACTTTTAAATCACTGAGTAAACTATTCTACATTGTTCTTATGCAACTACAAATTTAAATTCTGTTATTTAAGTGCAAGGAAATTTACTTTACTTCTGTAAGTCTTTACATGTATAAATAATTTTAACTATGGTAGAAACAAACTTGATTGTCCAATTCACCCAAATGTGAAAGAAAATTGAATTTAAGAGACTTTCTCCCTTTCATGGAAAGTTAGGTATGGGGGGTTTATAGGTATTGAGGGATATGAAAATGGGTATTTGGTAAAATTAGTGGATATCTAGTAAAAACAAGGGCTTTTATAATTGGAAAGATGTATTGGGAGTGAGTTCAACAAAAGGAATTTGGGAGGATTTTATAAATATCTAGTGAAATTAGAGGTATTATTTAATATCCCATGAAGGCACATGCTATCATAAGTTCACTAAGTGGAGACCCCATGAATGTCTCTTTTCCCACCTCCATTTGTCTTACACCCTTTATGTATATTTCTATGAAGTCTACTTTGATTATCCATTGGGAGCACATTGATATGGCACCAACATCTATGACAAAAGGCTTTCAATGCCATCTTATAAAAAATAATGTGCTATATATTTAAGTATAATAAATAGACCCAATTAAATGTTATTATCATTCATGGTATCTATAAACAAGTATTTAACTTTAATGAATTACAATATTACATCAATATAGAGTAATATGGTCTTCAAGATATGCAAGGCTTGTTGTGTATGACACATGACATGAAGAGAATCAGTAGAGAGATCATGGCGGCCAAATTCCATGCATCTTCATAGAAAATAACCACTTGAATTTTTTCCTTTCTCTTTCACATGCAACCGTCTAGTCAAATGCCATAATTTTTACTAACAATAACCATGTGACTTCATTCCTTGCTCTTTTAATGCTTCCATGCAACAACTATCTAAAACATAGAGAAAAAATAAAGTAAATTTGTCATGCATTAGGATTGGGTCACAACGCCATTTCTCATTATAAGACAAGAAATTGTCAACAACATTGCTATGCATTTAACACAAATTGAATTTTGGTAGAGGATGATAGAGTACATGGCGATTAGGATGATGGAGTACATGGAGTATGAATATTTTTTCATTTTCTTGTCCAAAATATGTTTCTCCTTCCTCGTTTGTTTTGGAAGACGATCTCCTTTCTTATCTGAGACCAATTCCATGGCCCATATTTTTCCACCAGGTTGTGGAACACCATGTCCTCCTCAAGGATCTAAGGTCTGTGGATCCACTACACAAGGGATCATTAAATGGAAAATTACTTGAGAGATTAGGGTAAATCATTGCATTTCACAGAGTAAGGGGGGGCAATATTGGTGCATCCTTGATGGGAGGTTGTCACGTGCATTGAACATTATGCTTCAAAGGTCCAATGTCCAATTCTAGCATGATGTTTAATTTTTAACTTGCAATTGTTTGTGTCTTGTGGTTTTGAATCTTGATAATGTTGGGTCAGATAAGAGATTGTTGAATGAGTGTAAAATAAGAGGTGAACATGTTGAAATGCTTGTTTCCTCATTTTTCGTTGACTTCCATTAATGTTATAACTTTCTCAAAAGGTTAACTCACTTCAAATGAGTTGTTCCCGATCCATGAAAGTTTCATAAAATTCAGAGCTCTGATAAGATTTGCAAGAGACCCAAAATGTTGTTTTGTTGAGAAACATGGGCTTACGAAAAGATGATTTCACAGGCCATCTAGTGATACAAGTAAGGAATGTTTATGGGGTATCCTGCACATGGCTTCTCAAGGTTTTTAACTAGTTGGGTACTGGATTTTTTTGATATGAAATTATTAGGTTTAATGTAGATTGATAATTAAATTGCATATGGAGATCATGTTTATATGGGTTCTCATATGTAAATGTTGTTATGGTCACAACGATAGAATCCTTGATTGTAGTGGTGTAGCTTATGTTTGTGTCATGTTTACTATGCATGTTGAATGGAATGGATATTGATTGATGGTTTATGTGGGGTGTTGAATTGGGGTTGTGGGATCATAAATGAACTTGCAGAATGGGAAAAGCTACCAGATGGTTCAAAATGTTCCTTAGATTGAAGAAAGATGGAAGGAAATCTTGTTGATGCCTTCCTTCTCACAAAGATGATAACAAGAAGTCAAGGTTAGATGTAATTGTACATAACATATCACTATCTAAGTTGTAGTTATGTGGAAAGCTTGTTTTGTTCATGATATGAATAATTTGTTGAGTTATATTGAGATATTTTACTACATTTCACCTTTTACTACCTAGGGTTAGAGGATTGAAGTATGCATGCAACCATTGACAAGATAAATCTATATACTATGATGATTGCATGTAATGATAGAGCTTTAAAGAATTATTGATATACATTTTCCATGTTTTTGTATTCTATTTTAGATATTGTGTGTAGCACAAAATGATCTACCTCCTAATCTCAAACTTGGCCTCTGCCCATATCATCTTGTTTATATGAAAGTGCATATTGTATTTTGAGTTTTATGCCCCAATGAAGATTCATAGAAAAGTCACTTTGAAGAAATAACAATAATAATAAAGTCACGAGGTTTTGTTAAACGACAAGAAAAATTGCAACTAGAATTAATTTATTTTACAATAGTGTATGCAATTGCAAAGCTTGTGTTCCCTTATCCTTCATTGGTTTTCCTATTAGAGTAACTAGAAAATTTAAGAAATGAAAAATTTAAGTTCCTTCTACCTCCTATATGATTTCTAGTACCTAAGACACTATGCCTCTCTAAATTATAAGCTTTTTCTTGGAGCACATTTGTGTCTTACAATCAATGATGAATTTAGATTTATAGTAATTTCCTTTCATGATCGATGTTGGCTCTTTCTACTCTTTCACTGGGAGGTTGGATACCCAGGGTTCATCAAGCTTTGACCAACAAAACCCCAATGTATCAACATATTCAACCTTCAATATATGACCAAAGAAGGTCTCACCTGAGACGCCATGAGAATCATAGAGATTGTTAGTCTTGTGTCGAATACGAAGGGACAATGCATACATAAAAACCTCTCGAGTATAAGTACATTCATTAATCCATGAAAAAGTAACAGAGTACCATGCAACAGAGCATAAAACATATATACATTCAAACCATAACACACATGAGATTGCAGAAAGAAAGGACTTCATATTTCATTCATTCATTTCAAATACATTCAGATACAAAATTCATAACAAATATCTGTTCCATGCATTCTCATCTCTTTTCCTCATTCATACACAATTCTAAATCTATTAGATACTCATTCAAGACTTCGACAAAAATGGACATGGAACTCTCTCTCTCTCTCTCTCTCAGTCGACTCCTTGTTATAGTCATGAACTCTCTGTTACAACTGTATACCCTCTCTTCATACTCTACTCCACTCTCTTGAGTGAACAAAAGACCCACACGCTTTACGTATCCACATGCATCCCCCAAATAGTCACAGAGTGTGGAAATCCTAACTAACTTTCTAGTTCATACATACCTTTTCCGATGATCACCCGAGTCATTATAATACTTGATTACCAAATATTCCCGAAGAAACACCCAGATTTGGTTCACATGCAATCTTCTTCTTGATTCCTTGTGCGTAGTACAAAATTGGGTTTGTGCGCACAACATTCCTTTGGCTAGCATTGATGTTGATCCTTCCCGATGCCACATAATGTATCTTCTTCATGTGTGCACAATATTGATTTGTGGTGCACAGACAACTTCCCCAAAACCTTAGTTTCCAACAATCCACCAACTCTATTAGTTGGCTCATCCTCGATCCAATAATGTTGTTGCATCAATATGCTTCCAGATTGATTTGGTATATGACTTAATCATATTGACTAGGATGTCTGCATGGTGATTGAGTAAGGGAAAATGATCAATCTGGGCTATGGTTGCAGCCTGACACAGGTCTTGGAATGAGTCTATCACCCCTGAAGGTTAATGGTGAATTCAACTTTCATTCTTTTAGAATATTGACCTCTCGTTCATCGATCTTAGTTTGGATCAAAGAAAAATAGATGTAGTTAAGAATCTAGTCCATAAATCCAAGAACTTAATAGGAAAAATCCCTCCTCTGGGACTTGACCAAATCACCCTAGCACTTTCCAAGGCTCAACCCAGGGTGATGGCTCCATTGACCATGACCGTCATCTTCTTTCTATCTCTCTTGGGATTATTGAAAGAGGGGAAGACGCGAAAAATTGCAATCAATAGATGGGTCAACCTAAATAATTAGACTGCCAGTGTTAGCAAAGGTATTGATCCATGGAAATGAGAGTACCAACTCTCAGTTTGGGAAATTTTCCCACCATAGAAGCTTTGAAGCATAGTTCAAGGAATTGTTTTCCGACCAGATTCATGTTGTTGGTGAACTGTAGGTTGGGTCCCCTTCCTAGTAGTTGCACTTGAAACTAAAACTAACGTGAGAGGGGAATCATAGGACTTTGGGCCACCTATGTGGACTGGGATATGGAGGATACCATTCACCTGCTGGAAGGGGACATAGGCCCTGAGACTTCGTTGTGGAACTAGAATTCCTACTACAATTCATGCTAGTGGATGAAATATGTATGAAAATAATGAGTTATAATTGCGGGCGAGAATATTTGTGAGGGATCATTGGCTCTCTATGAATGAACTACCGTGGGTGTAGGGAATATAAATAACCAAGAAGGAGGTTGGGACCTTGTGTTGTGGTTTCATTGATTTTTGGTTGTCATTAAACTCCGGTATGGCTGTATTAATTCTCTTTAGTCCCTATGTGGGTTTCATTGGTGGGAATTTTATCAGTACTTATCCATCGCGTTGTTGATGTTCCTTTTGGGACATGGCATCATAATTGTTCACCTCCCCTGTACCTATGCGATCTCAATGAATTAGATTGCTTGACCCTTTAGTGCTTCCAACCATTGTGTATCTTGTACTTGCCCTGTGTGAGCTCATTGTCTAATCCAATACCATGTACTCTATTCATGACTTCTCTTGTTGGCTCAAATATGCAAAATATGCAGACCTGACATCTTGTCCCGTCATCCTGTGTGAACGGACCTTGTCCTAACCTACTAATGAATGTGTAATCATACCTACTATGTACCTACCTATCTAACTCCTACACTATACTACTCCTATGCTACACTAAATTCTACACTTTGTGGATAATTTAGAGTTAATTCAACCCCTACAAGCCATAATACACTTTTATATAGCTCCCATTGATTATTCCTTTGAGTGGATGACCTTGAAGTGTGGCCAATTTCACTCCTCCCACTTCACTAATGTATACTTGGAGAAATGGGCCTAACTAGTGCATGTGTAACTTTCTAGGGTGTTTGAGGAATTTGCTATCATATAGTAATACCAAATAACCTGGTTATAGAATTTTATGTTGAATGTTACAGTCGTGCCATGATTTTTGTCTTTTATTTTCAACCAATTTGTTGTAACCCACCATGAGTCAGTCCTCTTTTAGTTCCATAAGGTCATCCAATTGTTGTTGAAGTGATTGTTCATCTATGTGGCAAGGGAAATCCACAAACTTAGAACAAAAAAATCTAATGGCATGATGACCTCTTTTCCATAGACCAAAAGGAATGGTGTGTTCTTAGTAAACCACTTACATGTCGTTCTATATTCCCATAGTATTGTTGGAATACACTAATCCTATTTGTCTCCCTGAATATTACAAAGCTTGATTAGGGCATTCTCTAAAATCTTATTGAATGTTTCAACTGTACCATTAGCTTGTGGGTGATAGGGGTTGCTCTTTTGATGATGGATCATAAATTATTGAGTTAGAACGTAGATAGTGTCGTTCAAGAAGTGTGCTCCTTAATTGCTCATTCAAACTTTTGGACAACCAAACTGTGCGATCACATTCTCAAATATGAAGCACATGGTCATTTCTATAGTGTAGTCTTTTACTGGCGTAGCTTCCAACCAACATGTCAAATACTCTATGGCATGTACCTGTCCGACATGCCGAGTTGATGATTGCATCTATGTGAGACATTCTCCAGCTTACAAACATGTGAGGTGTGGATCATTGCAACTATGTGAAGTATTTCTCTCAGCTTAAAAACCTAAGAGAAATCCCCTAAGAAGGGTACATGGTTCTTGCCTGAGACAGAGTTGGGAACGTAGAAATGACCTCCTCCATTCAGAGAGTTGAGAAGAACTCTAGATGCTTATCCAGTGGGAAAGGCGATTTGTTGAGTTAGGACATGTCTGTGGCTGAGCACAAGGTGAACGTGTGAAATCCCAAAGTGATGGGTGCATCGTCAAGAGAACATAAATGAAGATGATGTATTATCCTCCTCTGAGCAACAGAGTTGACGAGAAGACTCTAGATGATTCTCCTGTGTGAGACAGTGGGAAAGAAGATCTGTAGAGTGGACGTGCCTGTGGACGAGCACAGGTGAATGTGTGAAGATCTGGTTCTTCTATGTAATGCAGTGAATCATAGATATGACATCCCTATGGATGTGCCCCTAGTGGATGAGCACTAGTGGGTGTATCATATCCTTTGTTATATACTGTTCAAGAGTCAGACCTACCTGTAACCCTAATTTTTATGTAAAGGGTACAGGTCGACCCCACCTTAATATGATTAATAATAATAATAATAATAATATGTCTTAGAGAGGTCGACTCTGTTGAGATAATAGACACTTCAGTTGATAAGACAAGTCTAATATAAGTAAAGGGAAATTACCCATTGTGGAATCATATCAATCAAGTTAGTTTGGAAACTTCAGCAAGTACACTTCTTTGGCAAAAGGTGCACACCTCTCTTGGGCGCTAGAGTTCTAGGGTTTGAGCACCCTCTTGTGTGCTAGGTCTTTATTGGTGGTAAAGGTATTTCTATTGAATATTAAAGCAAAGGATTTGGCTGGGTTTTCTTCCCTTGTTGAGAAGGGTTTCCCATGATACATTTTGTGTTCTTGTGCATGGTGCTTCTTCTTGTGATCTTGGTTGTTGCAGCATTTATGGTTATGGTTAAATGATAAAATGGAATGAACTTCATGCTTAACCTGATGCTTATGAAAAATCAACATGGTATCAGATCATAGGTTTTGAAATACCCCATTGCACAAGCATCTACCAAGTCTCATATTTTACCAGTCATCCCTCCTCTTCTGCAGAACCGTACGACCCTCCTAGGGTTTCCGGAAAATCCGTATGACCCTCTTCTTCTGGTTGTTTCATCCCCTTAAAACTTGGACGCTAGGGATAATTTTGGAATAGAAGAGTACAACCTCTTTCAACGCATCTCCAAAAGCTCTCAAAATGAAATTCCAAGAAATTTTGATTTTTGGCCCTAAGGTTTCTAGGGTGTCAAAATTTCCTGCAGAATATTAATTCTGGATTTCTGAAGAAACATTTTCTTGAATCAGCAAGCATCTCTGTGGTACTATCAAATTGTTTGTTGGCAGTCATAAGTCCAATATAATCCAAGGTTTCTAATTTAACCTAATTATTAGGTTTTCAAAATCTAGTTGGCAAGAATTTGAAGAAACCGATCAAATGAAGAACATAACTTTAGTAGAAGATAAACTTAATGGAGCAAGCAACTTCAGTCCCTGGAAATCAAAGCTTCTAGTCACTCTTAAAGAAGATGATCTCTTGTATGTGACAACTAAATCTCTACCATCCACAACTACATATATAGAGAAGAAGATAAGAAAGGAAGAAGATGTCAAAGCAAGGAAAATAATTATCTACTTAGTAAGAGATCACCTCTTGCCTCGCTTTGCCAATCTTAAGATAGCTTATGATATGTATGAAGTTTTAAAAGGAATGTTTGAAAGTGACGACATTCTCAGAGATCTTACCTTAAAGATCCAACTTCAAAGTACCAAGATGACAAAGGGTGACTCAGTTGCGCTCTTCTTTATGAAGTTATCAGAGATTAAAGAACAACTAGAGACCATTGGGGAAATCATGTCTGATAGATAAATTGTTTTGACCACCCTCCAAAATCTTCCAAAATCATGGGAGCCTTTCATTCGAAGTATCAATGGAAGAGAAGCTCTACCAACCTTTGATCGACTATGGAAATATTGCACTCAAGAAGAACTTAGACTTATAAACAGAGGAGTGGAAGATTCTTCAGAAGAAAATCATGCTCTTGCACTTCATACAAAGAAGGGAGGAAGATTCAAAAGAAATTTCAGGCAAACATTTAAAGGTGAAAAGTCTTCATCCAATCCAGGTTATCAAAGAAGAGATGCTTCAGAAATTTAGTTCTTTAGATGTGACAAGTATGGACACATTGCAAGAAATTGTCCAACTAGAAAGAAGGGAAGACAATATGCTTCCACTGCTGACATTGATCCAGATCCACCTCAAATGAGTGAAGAGAAGAAAGAGGAGAAGTACTTCATCTAAAAGGACATGGCTACAAACAGGGTAAATCATTTGATCTTTAGTTTTATAGTTGATTTCATTTTCAAATAAATGAAGGATATTATTCCTAGTACAAGAGCTCTCAAAGACTTGGACCATTATCCTTGGTACGGGAGTCCAAACCATATTTAAAATTGTTCATTATACAAGAACAAAATGAAACTTTGTCCCTGTAAAGGAGAAAGTCTTTCAAAGATCCATAAAATCTCAGATGGAGATTGACAATAAGACTATTACCTTCTCCCCCTTCAGTAGTTCAGAGGAAGACAAACTTTATCCCAGTTGATCCATTTGTTCCAGCCAATATGTTCAGAAATATTGCAGTAAGGCCTAAAAGGCCTACCTAGACCCACTCTGCAAGAGGCAGAAAAACTTACAAGCCTCTCAAGGAACATCCCGAGAAAGAAAAGGAGATTTTCGAGCTATCCTTCAGTCATGAACCATATTATTGATGTTGAATCTCTTTGTCTTAGAGAAGAAATAGGAAAACAGGTATGGCAAGATGCCATAAGAGAAGAATACCAGTATATCCTAAAGAATGATGTATAAGATATTATTCAGAGACCAGAAGAGAAGACTGTAGTATCTTCCAAAGTGGATCTATAAGATCAAGCATGCAGCTGATGGAAGTGTCAAGAAATAAACAACAAGATCTATATCCAGAGGCTTCTCACAAACAGAGGAAGTTGTCTATGATGAGACACCTGATCTAGTAAACCCGATACACTTCCATTCAGACAAATATCCATGAGTTTGAAACCATATCAGATGGATGGATTCTTGATGAGTTTGGATTTTAACAAAGAGTATTGCCCATCCAATCCTATATTATTACAATGTTGGTAACAAGAGCCTGATTTTGATGACTTATTTAGAAATCCTTGTTGTTGAAAACAAGCAAGCATTGACATCTGATTTTTATGAAGGATCTAAGTATGATGCACTAATTCTTGGGACAAGGAGTATAATAGAGAACCGATGAGATTTTCCTAAGTCAAGGAAAATGTACAGTGGGAATATTAAAGAAGTTTAGTATGACAGAATGCAAATCCACCGTGATGGATATAAAGAAGAAGATTGATGATTATTCAAACGAGACTGATCCACAGTTTTTTTCATCACTGATGTATCTGGTTAACACCAGACTTGATTCATGCCATGCAATGAATGGGCTTAGTCACTTCATGAGTCAACCGAGAAAGAATCACTAGACGACAACAAAACATGTATATATGAGGCACAGTTAGAGATGGCCTGAGATATGCCTCCACTATGAACTTGATTTTGTAGGATATGATGATTCAGATTGGGCAGAAAGTACAGTGGACCGAAAGAGCACATTCGATTGATGTTCTACCACGAAGTTTTCCATGGTTTCCTGATGCAACAAGAAACAAAACTCTGTGGCCTTGAGTACCACAGAGGCAGAGTATATAGCAGTGAGTGTGCGAAGCAATGTGGCTTCACAAACTTTTGACAAATTTACTTGACCATGAGATGGATCCTATGATGATAACCAAGAGCCATGCATAAATATCTTTAAAGAACCCAGTGTTTCCTAATGGATTGAAACACGATGAGATGAAATATCCTTATGTCATAGATATGATGCAGAGAAAAATTGTATACTTGCAGTACCTTCCTACACCTGAGCAAACTGCATACATTTACACAAAATAAACTTGGTGAAGAACACCTTCCTAGTTGAGAGGAGTATTGATGACTCCAACCAAAAAAAAAAAAAAACAGAGTACATTCGTATGAGACTTGGCATGATGAAGAATGCCTCCCTAGCTGAGAGGGAGTGTTGATGATTGCAACGATGTGAGACATTCTCCATCTTACAAACCTGTGAGGTGTGTATCATTGCAGCTATGTGAAGTCTTTCTCTCATCTTACAAACCTGAGAGAAAGACCCTAAGAAGGGTACGTGGTTCCTACCTGAGACAGAGATGGGAACGTAAAGATGACCTCCTCCATTTAGAGAGTTGAGAAGAACTCCAGATGATTATCCAGTGTGAAAGGTGATCTGTTGAGTTAGAACGTGCCTGTGGCTGAGCACAAGGTGAACGTGTGAAATCCCAAAGTGTTGGGTGCATCATCATGAGAATAGAAATGAGGATGATGTATTAGCCTCCTCTGAGCAACATAGTTGATGAGAAGAATCCAGGTGATTCTCCTGTGTGAGGCAGTGGGAAAGAAGATTTGTAGAGTGGACGTCCTTGTCTACGAACACAGGTGAACGTGTGAAGATCTGGTTCTCCTGTGTAATGTAGCTAATCAGAGCTATGACATCCCTATGGATGTGCCCCTAGTGGATGAGCACTAGTGGGTGTATCAAATCCTTTTCTATATACTGTTCAAGAGTCAGACCTACCTGTAACCCTAATTGTTATGTAAAGGGTACAGGCCGGCCCCACCTTAATATGATTAATAATAAATGTAAAAGATAATTAATATTAATATTAATATTAATTATTATAATAATAATATGTCTTACAGAGGTCGGCCCTATTGAGCCAATAGACACTTTAGTTGATAGGACAAGTGTAATATAATTAAAGATAAATTCCCCATTGTGGAATCATATCATTCAAGTGAGTTTGGAAATTTCAACAAGTACACTTCTTTGGCAAAAGGTGCACACCTCTCTTGGGTGCTAGAGTTCTAGGGTTTGAGCACCCTCTTGTGTGCTAGGTCTTTATTGGTGGTAAAGGTATTTCTCTTGAATATTATAGAAAATAATATTGCTGGGTTTTCTTCCCTTGTTGAGAAGGGTTTCCCAGGATACATTTTGTGTTCTTGTGCATGGTGCTTCTTCTTGTGATCTTGGTTGCTGCAACATTTATGGTTATGGTTAAATGATAAAATGGAATGAACTTCATGCTTAACCTGATGCTTATGAAAAATCAACATGGTATCAGAGCATAGGTTTTGAAAGAACCCATTTCACAAGCATCTACCAAGTCTCATATTTTACCAGTCATCCCTCCTCTTCTGCAGAACCGTACGACCCTCCTAGGGTTTCCGGAAAATCCATATGACCCTCTTCTTCTAGTTGTTTCATCCCCTTAAAACTTGGATGCTGGCGATAATTTTGGCATAGAAGAGTACAACCTCTTCCAATGCATCTCCAAAAGCTCTCAAAATGAAATTCCAAGAAATTTTGATTTTTGGCCCTAGGGTTTCTAGGGTGTCGAAATTTCCTGCAGAATATTAATTCTGGATTTCTGAAGAAACATTTTCTTGAATCAGCAAGCATCTCTGTGGTACTATCAAATTGTTTGTTGGCAGTCATAAATCCAATATAATCCAAGGTTTCTAATTTAACCTAATTATTAGGTTTCCAAAATCCAGTTGGAAAGAATTTGAAGAAACCAATCAAATGAAGAACATAACTTTAGTAGAAGATAAACTTAATGGAGCAAGCAACTTCAGTCCCTGGAAATCAAAGCTTCTAGTCACTCTTGAAGAATATGATCTCTTGTATGTGACAACTAAATCTCTACCATCCACAACTACATATATAGAGAAGAAGATAAGAAAGGAAGAAGATGTCAAAGCAAGGAAAATAATTATCTACTCAGTAAGAGATCACCTCTTGCCTCACTTTGCCAATCTGAAGATAGCTTATGATATGTATGAAGTTTTAAAAGGAATGTTTGAAAGTGACGACACTCTCAGAGCTCTTACCTTAAAGATCCAACTTCAAAGTACCAAGATGACAAAGGGTGACTCAGTTGCGCTCTTCTTTATGAAGTTATCAGAGATTAAAGAACAACTAGAGACCATTGGGGAAATCATGTCTGATAGAGAAATTGTTTTAACCACCCTCCAAAATCTTCCAAAATCATGGGAGCCTTTCATTCGAAGTATCAGTGGAAGAGAAGCTCTACCAACCTTCGATCGACTATGGCAATATTGCACTCAAGAAGAACTTAGACTTATAAACAGAGGAGTGGAAGATTCTTCAGAAGAAAATCATGTTGTTTCACTTCATACAAAGAAGGGAGGAAGATTCAAAAGAAATTTCAGGAAAACATTTAAAGGTGAAAAGTCTTCATCCAATCCAGGTTATCAAAGAAGAGATTCTTCAGAAATTCAGTGCTTGAGATGTGACAAGTATGGACACATTGCAAGAAATTGTCCAAATAGAAAGAAGGGAAGACGATATGCTTCCACTGCTGACATTGATCCAGATCCACCTCAAATGAGTGAAGAGAAGAAAGAGGAGAAGTACTTCATCTAAAAGGACATGGCTACAAACTAGGTAAATCATTTGATCTATAGTTTTATAGTTGATTTCATTTTCAAATAAATGAAGGATATTATTCCTAGTACAAGAGCTCTCAAAGACTTGGACCATTATCCCTGGTACGAGAGTCCAAACCATATTTAAAATTGTTCATTATACAAGAACAAACAGAAACTTTGTCCCTGTAAAGGAGAAAGTCTTTCAAAGATCCATATAATCTCAGATGGAGATTGACAATAAGACTATTACCTTCTCCCCCTTCAGCAGTTCAAAGGAAGACAAACTTTATCCCAGTTGATCCATTTGTTCCAACCAATATGTTCAGAAATATTGCAGTAAGGCCTAAAAGGCCTACCTAGACCCACTCTGCAAGAGGCAGAGAAACTTACAAGCCTCTCAAGGAACATCCCGAGAAAGAAAAGGAGATTTTCGAGCTATCCTTTAGCCATGAACCATCTTATTGATGTTGAATCTCTTTGTCTTAGAGAAGAAATAGGAAAATAGGTATGGAAAGATGCCATAAGAGAAGAATACCAGTATATCCTAAAGAATGATGTATAAGATATTATTCAGAGAACAGAAGAGAAGATTGTAGTAACTTCCAAAGTGGATCTATAAGATCAAGCATGCAGCTGATGGAAGTGTCAAGAAATACACAACAAGATCTATATCCAGAGGCTTCTCACAAACAGAGGAAGTTGTCTATGATGAGACACCTGATCTAGTAAACCCGATACACTTCCATTAAGACAAATATACATGAGTTGGAAACCATATCAGATGGATGGATTCTTGATGAGTTTGGATTTTAACAAAGAGTATTGCTGATCCAAACCTATATTATTACAGTATTGGTAACAAGAGCCTGATTTTGATGAATTATTTAGAAATCCTTATTGTTGAACACAAGCAAGCATTGACATCTGATTTTTATGAAGGATCTGAGTATGATGCACTAATTCTTGGGAAAAGGAGTATAATAGAGAACCGATGAGATTTTCCTAAGTCAAGGAAAATGTACAGTGGGAATATTAAAGAAGTTTAGTATGACAGACTGCAAATCCACCGTGATGGATATAAAGAAGAAGATTGATGATGATTCAGACGAGACTGATCCACAGTTTTTTGCATCACTGATGTATCTGGTTAACACCAGACTTAATTCATGCCATGCAATGAATGGGATTAGTCACTTCATGAGTCAACCGAGAAAGAATCACTAGACGACAACAAAACATGTATATACGAGGCACAGTTAGAGATGGCCTGAGATATGCCTCCAGTATGAACTTGATTTTGCAAGATATAACGATTCAGATTGGGCAGAAAGTACAGTGGACCGAAAGAGCACATCCAATTGATGTTCTACCATGAAGTTTGCCATGGTTTTCTGATGCAACAAGAAACAAAACTCTGTGGCCTTGAGTACCACAGAGGCAGAGTATATAACAGTGAGTGTGCGAAGCAATGTGGCTTCACAAACTTTTGACAAATTTACTTGACCATGAGATGGATCCTATGATGATAACCAAGAGCTGTGCATAAATCTCTTTAAAGAACCCAGTGTTTCCTAATGGATTGAAACACGATGAGATGAAATATCCTTATGTCAGAGATATGATGCAGAGAAAAATTATATACTTGCAGTACCTTCCTACACCTGAGCAAACTGCATAGATTTACACCAAATAAACTTGGTGAAGAACACCTTCCTAGTTGAGAGGGAGTATTGATGACTCCAACCAAAAAATAAAAACAGAGTACATTCGCATGAGACTTGGCATGATGAAGAATTCCTCCCTAGCTGAGAGGGAGTGTTGATGATTGCAGCGATGTGAGACATTCTCCATCTTACAAACCTTTGAGGTGTGGATGATTGCAGCGATGTGAGACATTCTCCATCTTACAAACCTTTGAGGTGTGGATCATTGCAGCTATGTGAAGTCTTTCTCTCATCTTACAAACCTGAGAGAAAGACCCTAAGAAGGGTATGTGGTTCCTACCTGAGACAGAGATGGGAACGTAAAGATGACCTCCTCCATTTAGAGAGTTGAGAAGAACTCCAGATGATTATCCAGTGTGAAAGGTGATTTGTTGAGTTAGGACGTGCCTGTGGCTGAGCACAAGGTGAACGTGTGAAATCCCAAAGTGTTGGGTGCATCATCATGAGAACAGAAATGACGATGATGTATTAGCCTCCTTTGAGCAACATAGTTGACGAGAAGAATCCAGGTGATTCTCCTGTGTGAGGCAGTGGGAAAGAAGATTTGTAGAGTGGACGTTCTTGTGGACGAACACAGGTGAACGTGTGAAGATCTGGTTCTTCTGTGTAATGTAGTTAATCAGAGCTATGACATCCCTATGGATGTGCCCCCAGTGGATGAACACTAGTGGGTGTATCAGATCCTTTTCTATATATTGTTCAAGAGTCAGACCTAACTGTAACCCTAATTGTTATGTAAAGGGTATAGGCCGACCCCACCTTAATATGATTAATAATAAATGTAAAAGATAATTAATATTAATATTAATATTAATTATTATAATAATAATATGTCTTACAGAGGTCGGCCCTATTGAGCCAATAGACACTTCAGTTGAGAGGACAAGTCTAATATAATTAAAGGGAAATTACCCATTGTGGAATCATATCATTCAAGTGAGTTTGGAAATTTCAACAAGTACACTTCTTTGGAAAAAGGTGCACACCTCTCTTGGGTGCTAGAGTTATAGGGTTTGAGCACCCTCTTGTGTGCTAGGTCTTTATTGGTGGCAAAGGTATTTCTCTTGAATATTATAGAAAATGATATTGTTGGGTTTTCTTCCCTTGTTGAGAAGGGTTTCCCAGGATACATTTTGTGTTCTTGTGCATGGTGCTTCTTCTTGTGATCTTGGTTGCTGCAACATTTATGGTTATGGTTAAATGATAAAATGGAATGAACTTCATGCTTAACCTAATGCTTATGAAAAATCAACATGCTGGGGGACTAATTGGTCCCACAAAGTCAATATCTCATTTGTCAAATGGTTCTAATGTAGTGATCAAGAATAGGGGTAGTTCATCTTGTCGATATGGTTTCTTGATTCGATGGAAAACATCACACTCCTTAGTATATGCAAATACTGATGGACACCATAAACCTACACATAATACCTTGTGTGTCATTGCTTTATCTACATTGTTTCCTCTTTCGCTGCCTTCATGAGCCTTGTATAAGATCATGGTCCGTTAATGGTCTAAGTCGCACCTACGTAGAATTTCATCGGTGCCAAGATTGTATAGGTGCCTAGAAATCAACTGATAGTTGGCACTATAGGTCACAAGTTGGTGACATTGTGTCTATGTATAACCGCTCGACGCTTGTCCTGTTTTGAGGTATGCTGCAATATCAACGAGTTGATCTGACACCACCTCAACTCTGAAGAGTTGTGCATTTGGAAGTTCATCATTATTCCCCGGACTTGATCCTAGAAAGGTGGTCAAGACCTACATTGTGTTTGTCTGGTTTCATCACTACTTCAAACTCAATCTCCTGGAAGAGAAAAATCCATCAACATATTCTCCCCCCATCACTAGCTTGTTGACCAAATACTTAAGCACCAATTGGTCAGTAAAGAACTTGAATGGGGTGCCTAATAAGTAGTTTCAAAAATTCTGCAATGCATATACCATAGTCAAATCCTCACACTCCATTGTGGTATTATTCTTCTCAAATTTGGATAACTTGTGGCTGGAAAAGTAAAATCGATGATCCTTGTTCCCTTTGTCGGACTGTGCAAGTATGGTGCCCAATTGTTGATGTTCAGATTGGTCACAATCCCAACTGCAACCTCAAAAGTATATAAATATCCCCCTGTGATTTTATAGAGGTGGTACTCCTCTGTTATAATTTGAAAGATATATCTTGATGATCTATGAATAATAGGGTAATGCCAAATAGTAAACCCCAATCTTTATTGCTTTTATTTGTATATGAAATGGTTCTTGATAACCAAAGTGTTCTTTGAATACAACATTTGCTTGGAAATGGAGCAAGAAAATATTTAACAATAAAAGGATAAAGGAAGGCTTCAATATAAAAATAATTATGTGTTCAACTTCATTATTACAACCATTTGAAACACATGCAAACAAAATATGCATCCATAGTTTCTTACAAGAAAAAGAGTGAAATGATATTGATCATTTTAGAGAACTTTAAATGAGTTCTGCATTCAAAACTGAAAAAAAATATGATAGGTGCACTTCAAAAAGTCTCATGCTCATGAACTCAGAGTTTGAAAAATAATTAAAGTTACACCCTGAGGTAGTTCTCTGTGGAGTTTCATAAAAGATATTCAACAATACAAAACATTTCAACAAACCAATTGACTAAATGCTCAGAAATAAAGATTGTCAAATGCAAGGACTACACCTTCATGAATCATTTAAATAACCCGACTTACATTTATCAATCATACATACGGATGTAAAATACTCCATGATCTTTTTAGAGAGAGAGACTTTGAAGAATACAAGAAAAACACTCAAGAACTCAACCTTATTCTCAGTTCAGGAATACATGCATAAAGCCTTTAGAAAAATAGTGTAGAAGAAGGAGAAGGAGAAGAAGAAAAATGGAGATCTCTATTTTCTGATCAGAGACTTGGATGCATATTGATGGTGGAACCTTTGATAATCTCTTCTTGGTGATCTGAACTTATAACCCTTTCTTTGATGGTGTGCCCTTTCTTTTAAATATTCTCCCAATGCTTCTTGAAGTAGTTAGGGTTTCTATTATTCTAGATGTTTCCACATGCTTCTTATTGGAATTAATTCTTTATTAAATTTTCATTAATTAATTTATGTCATTGAAATTCATGCCTCCAAATAGGACCCACTTGAACCTTTTATAAAAAGTATTTAATAAACTTTTACTTCCAAAATTGAAGTTGACTGCTTAAAAAAAAGATGGACTGTATTTTAATTTTTTGAGCATGATATTTGATTTATCAACCATGGAAAGAATTCTAAGATCAATATTCATCATTCCATCTTTCAAATGAGTCTTCTTGAGCGAATTTTGGAGTTCTGGATCTCAACTTATAGCCTCGGGGAGTCGAGGTTCCAAACATATATCTTAACAAGTCATGAAAAAGAGTTGACTGATATTTTAATTTTTGGAGACATTGTGGCCAATTTCAGACATTAAAATCTATCCCATTTCTTCCTTGTCGAATTACCTTTCCAACGAGGTATGGCTTTCGCAAAAAAGACATATGGATCTTGAGTTATAAGCTCTGGAAATTACTGCTCAATAGTCGTCGATATGGTTCATAGATCAATCTTAGCCTTTGATTTAATTTCTCCCTTTTTAGTCTCACATGCATTGTGGTGGATGAAGAATTGGTTTTATAATGTAAATTCCTTTCACATAATTCATGTAAAACTAAGGAAATTATAGAGGTTTTAGTGTAGCTCTTCGTGCATTAGAAAAATACATATTTCAATAATATTTTGGTCACCCAGTCAACTTGGGAATGTTTGACACATCACGTCCAATCACCACCTAGTCGTCTGCGATGTGTCACTTGGAGAGTATGGTAATATTTTTAAGAATCACCATGGAGTGTGGTAAGGATTCTCAAGAATCATCATGAAGCGCACTAAAAATTAGTAAGAAGAGTGGTAAAAATTATAAGTTTGAGAAGTGGATCAGGATTAGGAGGAGAGGGGTATACTATATGGGAGAGTTATACAAATCACCGACCCACGGAGTTATGGGTATGACTTCTCAAAAATCATTGCGAAGTGCGATAAGAATTAGTAAGAAGAGTGGTAAAAATTCTAAGTGTTGAGAAGTGGATTGAGATCAAGAGGAGAGGGGTATAGTATATGGGAGAGTTATACAAATCACCGACCCACGGAGTTATGGAGGTAAGACTTGGTAAAAAAAGTTGTAAAAAATTATAATTATGGGTGCATAATGAGGGTCCCGGAAATCAAGTGAGTGTTGTGAGGGTGTTATCCTCATTTTTGGTTATCAAGATGATGACATGATAATGACATGGTGATAGAAGATCTGACTCTTCATTAAGATCATTTTCATGAAGAAAGTTACACTTATCAGCTTCTCAAATTTACACTTTTGAAAATAGTACGCAGGCTGCACACATATTGTCTTGCGGAAGTACTTTGTTTCCGCAGGCTGCATTCAGTCTGACTGCGGACCTTCCGCACTGTGTTAAAGGTCAGGGTGCGGAAATGATTCTTAAG